>JAVYIG010012109.1:0-55837 GCA_035222895.1 Strongylocentrotus droebachiensis | reverse complement strand
CCTCCAGGAGCCGTGCAGGACAATGCACTCCAGTCTTTAAGTATGTAATCGTTGGTCAATTCGCAAGATGCCTTACCAGGTGGGTAATCAACATGCAACTCAATCATGGGATGTTCTAGGGACAGCTGACCATCTTTGTGAAACTGACAGATGAACGCACCTGCGTCACTTCGATTCACATGATTGATAGTAAGATGCAATGAACAGTTATTGTCACCACTTCCACTGTTGTCCTCCACAATGAATCTTCCTTCTGGATCTTGGGTCAAAAGAGTTTCTGAGTTTTTTATTTTGTAAAAAGGAGCTTTGTACCCATGCTGTAATGTGACTTTTGTGCTGTCACATGGGTACTTGAAATTAAGGCTGGCTGGCTCTCCCTCTATCAAGTTAATCATGGACGACCCTCCTGAGCTTGGTGTGAGGAATATAGCAAATAATATGCAGGCAAATCAAAGGCTTTTCAACTCCATATTAGAACTCAATGGGCTTGTTGATTAATTCTATACAGACATAATGGAATTCTTGCAAGAAGGTAAATTGTTTATGTTGATACAATTAAATATGTAAATCAGAAACAATTAGTTTAGAGTTCAGATACATGCAGTCAAAAGTGGCCACTTCTCTATAGAGACCATGTAATATGTCTCCTTCGAGAATGAAATGTCCGTTGCCTCAAAGTTCGAGGATCCCCATTGAAGCAAATTACGTGTTCAGATTTTAGAATCGGTTATGTCTCCATAGTTTATCAGAAACTGAATTGCTCTTCGAGCGTCCAGTGCATCAAATTGTTCACTTTTATGCTGTGTTATTTGTAGTCGATCTGCAAGTTTAAAAACAAACAAAAAGAGGGGTCATAGCCACGTATTTAGAACTCCACATAGAGTCATCTAAAACTGAATGAAAAAACAACGCTACAATCTCGAAAATGGTCAGTTTTAATTGTCGTGTTCCAATGGTAGAGGAACACCTGGGACATTCCGGATGTACTGAGCCGTTGTAACACATTTCAACATTCAAGATACATCAAAAATAAGTTCAGTCGAGGCCTATCATATTTTTGGAAAAGAGCAAGGATTATTTTTGACAAAGCTTATTTAGTAAGAATATGCCATACCTTATGTTTTATATTTCAGAAAGAAATAAATTACCGAGGTATGAACAATTATGATAACTAATTAAGTACATGTAGATGATCATTCTGTTTTATGCACATTTTACGTAAACATTGAATTATTGGTACTTGGACTACTGTATTGTATATGTTGTATATGTCGATATTAATAAACCGAAATTGAAAAAACATGATCTTACCTAGTATAAACTGTAACGGGAAATTCATGACAGAGCATTTACTACATGCATGATGCGTGTAAGTCTGATGTGTGAACAATGTATGTGCCCACATGCTACGAGTCGGTATATATATACAGATATTTTGTCTCGTATATTAAGCCTCGGTCACAAATACCGTTACGGGTTGCTACGAACGCCGAACGACAATGGAAAACACGGAGATTTGTACGAAATAATCGTTCGTACGAACCTTTGTGACCGTAGCTTTAGTCAAACATAATTCTTTCAGAGAAGTCACTGAATTGTATCGGTATGAACTTTGAAACCACAATAATTTTGGGCAAAAAATGCACCTTTGAGCAATACACTGATACTGCGTGTTCAAATCAAACCAGAATAACCTCTGAAATAAATATGTTCGTAGATTCTGTGCTGGCTTATGTAAAAAGTGACTTCATTCGAGGAACCAGCTCCAAATCCGAACATTAAAATACTAAAATACCTACAAGCAGGCGCGGATCCAGGATTTCTTGGGAGGGGGGGGGGGGGGGGCCAAATTTGAAATCAATTTAAAGTTTACTGTGCTGAAATTTGAAAATCGTGCCGGCCGATATTCGCTAAGTGGGGGGGGGGGGGTGGGGAGGGGTAGTAAGCACCAATTATTTATTTTTGGCCCCCAGAAAATGCAAAATCGTGCCAGCCGATATTTCGCTCAGTGGGGGGTGGCATGGGGAGCGCTTTTTTTTAACTCAACACCCCCCCCCCCCCCCCCCTTGAGCAAAAAAAAAATGGTAAAGTTCTGGTCACAATTTTTTTTTTTGCGGGGGGGGGGGGGCAATGCCCGCTCCCCCCCACCCCTGTTTTCGCGCCTGCCTACAAGGAGAAAGAGAAAATACCTATAAACTGTAACAGGAAATTCACAGAGCATTCACTACATGCATGCTGCATGTATAAGTCAGATGTGTGAAAATGTTTGTGTTTGCTTGACTTCGCCCACAGAAGAACGGGTCGTATAAATATCGCGATCTAAATTTGTCTACGACAAACAGAATTCTTTGAGTATAATCACTGACATGTATCGGTGAACTTTACAATACAATTATTTTGGCCCGAAAAAAAAATTGAGCGCTACATCGACACTGTGTGTGTTAATACCTAGGGAATGAGTCACGCAACAGTCATTTGTACAAGTGTAGCTGCAACCCTGCACCTGTGTGTACACATAATAAGAATAACCTCTGAAATATATATGTTCGTTGATTCTGTGGTGGATTATGTAAACAAAAAGTGATTTCGTTCAAGCATCCCAGCTCTAAATCCAAACATTAAAAAACTATGATACCTACAAAGAGAAAGAGAAAATACATTTATAGTAACACAATTCTACAAAGAAAACAGTGAACTATAAAGCGGTGTTTGTAAGATGATCTGAGGGAAAACTACGACTAAGAACATACTTCACAGCTGCGAATATGATAAACTCAATAAGAAAGGAACCAATGTAACATGTATTAAATATTGAAATGATAAAGCTAGTAGACTATACTGATTTAACCAGAAATAAATATACATTATCATGTTTAGGCTACCGACAAATGTGAAATCTATAATCTTTACCATACCTCAAAGAACTTTAATGTACCACGAAGGAGCATCACTATATGGACTTGAGAAATGGTGGAAACATGCCTCAGATAAATATGATGACAACCCCAACCAAACGAAACCATGGATAGGAACAACTGTCTAAAGACTGAATAATCCTGGATCAAGTGAGTTACAAGTGAGTATATATTACATTAAACAATCTACAAACAAATCCTGCTTAAACAATCTACAAACAAATTCTGCCTAAACAATCTACAAACGAATTCTGCCTAAACAATCTACAAACGAATTCTGCCTAAATGTTGAGTATTGTAAAACACAAAATGCGCAATGAAATCAACTCAATCCTAGCGAACTCTACACTGACATAAAATGAAAATACATAAAACAAATACATAACTTACATAAATTTTAGTTCATGATTACGTTCTCAGTAGATCTTTTAAAAAGAGGAACAAATATATTTACATTATTATTATCACCAAGTCTTAAAACTAAATACCGATAGTGGTAAAATTGCGGTTCAGGGGTTTTGGGTGCAAAATATCCATTTCATATTGTTTAAATATTGCCTTCAGAGGTTTAGATGGCAATACTTCAACCTAAATTCGCAAAAACAGAAATATATGCCCAAATGTTTAATGTTGAAGTTCATTAACAATATCAATCCAGGCCCGATCGATATGATAATTTACCAAATATATATATTAGTAGGCGGTTTACCGGCAAAATTTGAATCATCACGTATTTAGTCAAAACATATTCTTTCACATGATTGGTAAGATCTTCCATTTCATTTTTTGAGAGGGGGCGTTTCCAAAACTGGTCTATACCTTTAATTTCATTATACGAACAAATTATTTATCTTCTTCCAATTCAAGAATATTAACAGAAAAGTACAGCAAAGTATGAATGAAGAGAAAACTCACTACTTGGAAGCTTTGATCACCTTTGCACACTCTGTGCTAACTTCAATCAAGGAAAACGCTCTTTTCGGTCTCGCCTGCATTACGCAATTTGATATGATGAAAAAAAATTGAGGTTGGGACATTATTTATAGGCTAAATTGAATCACTTCATTAGCTCTACAAGATACTAACGTGACCTTATTTTGGCGGTAATCCATCAATCGGTTATTGTGATAGCGCGATCACGAGCTATTTTTGCATACATAATGAGCCCTGTGACCTTTGACCTTTGACCTCGTGACCCCAAAATCTAATCACTTCATTAGCTTTGCAAGGTACATACATGACTCAAGTTTGGCGGTATAATCAAGCGATCGTTTCTTGTGAGGTAACGCGATCACGAGAACGGGACGTACGAACGTACGGACGTACGGACGGACAACCAGAAAACATAATGCCCCCGGCCCGCCCCCCCCCCCCCCCCCCCCACTCAATCATTATTTAGGGTACGCATATGCTCGTTCCCTCTTTTTGAAAGAACCCCCTACCTGAGGACTGCCAATATTTCCGAACCCCCTTTTCGCGGGCATTTCGCGGGCTTTTCCTGCCTTGGAGACCCCCCTAAATCAGGAAAAACGCTCAATGTACCCCCCTAAATTCGGAATATTTTCTCAGGAGTCAAAAGAGATGAGAGAAAAAAAGAAAAACCACCCCCTTTTTAAAGAAATCTCCGGGTGAAAAGTGTAATACACCCCTTTTTTTTACAATTCTCGGGCCGGACTTTGTCGCACGAAAAGTACCCCTTTACCGGACATTTTGGCAACATGCATGCGGTCATTCCGACCTCTAAGTGGGGGGGGGGGGGCGGCTACTTTTTAGCGGAGGCTCAAACAGTCAAAATCTTACCTCAGGTCAGGGAGGTGTTTAAACTTTCATATCCCTGCTCAGGTTAAGTTTTTGATGATGATGCCGCAACATAGTCTAAGTTTGATGACCTAAAATGACCATTGACCTTGACTTTGTGAACTGGAATTCTACTTAGGATTGGGGATAGCCTACTTGATAACCCTTTAGGCCAAGTTTCACTCAATAAGAACTCATACTAAGTATGAGTTTTTATTTCTTTTGTTGCTCTACTCAAACTGATATGTTCAGGCTTTTACAGAGGAGCACAGATGCTGGACAAGCTAATGTGACTCATTGTGTAGACCTATAGACCATTGTTTGTCTACTTAAAAGTTGATTTTGATCTAGCTTGACTAATTGGTTCCATTCAAACAAAAAATGTTGTTCCCACTTTTGACATGATGACTATATTATTTCCATTGCAGACTGCTGCAGTGACAACGGGATCAACGATATCTCGAGTCTGCTCGACTTGTCCGCTAAGTGTTTTACAAAACCTTCTTTGCCAAGAAGAGCGCTAACTTCCCTAAAAGAGACTGGGCCGGCAAAAACAGATTTTAAAAAACATGATAACGTTAATTTTACCTTTTCTTAACAAAAAAATAAAAATGCCCCCCCCCCCCTTTGCCGCCAGCTGGATCCGCTCTTGGCATAACCTTGATAAATATCGTATCACATTATTATTTGGTAAATAAATTGAAAAGCTGTGAGTCATAAAATATCTTGTTTTAGAAATAAATTCAGTATCTTCTTGATCAAATACAAATCTGATTGATCGTGTCAAAGACTATATTTTCAGCCAATAGTATCGAAATCATGAATTTGTCTCTTATAAACGTTTTGTTCAACGGGTTGTCCGCTTATTAACATAGATCAGAGAATCGCGCTTGTCCCAAGGATTTTATGAAGAGAACTATTTGTTTTTTGGGGGCGGGTGTCAGGGATTCTTGCATTCATGATTATAAAATAAATGAATTGAATTGAATTGAATTGAATACAATAAATTATGCGCTTCGGTCGCCAAAATTAATTTATGCTCATTTTGACCAGCTCATGAGACATTAAGGACTTTTAGATTTGCACGACGAAAACTGCCACGTGTGACATCCTTTTAAGGCAATGTGACGTCATTTTAAGGCACTTGCAGTGCCCAGCAGTGCCTTAAAAGGACGTCACATTGCCTTAAAAGGATGTCACACGTAGCGGTCCACGTCACGTCGTGCAAATCTAAAAGTCCCTATTATTCCTTTTTAGCACATCTGATAGACGTTTTCAACTTCAAAAACATGTTTGTATAATTGATTTTTTTTGTAAATAAAACTAAAACTTAAATCTAAAACAATGACGTGCTTAATACTGGTGGACAGGGAATTATCTGCATGAAAGAAGATAGACATAGGTTACTGGCGTGTGGCCAATACGCGATTTAAGAGGAGGTAACAGGCCCGTATTGGTGGCCCTTTTAAGTTTGATAGATGTACATGTTAAATTCTCATCAAAAAAGGGGGGGGTCCGATTAGCTCTTTTCCCGTTGGCTTCCTCTACATGTCTTTTTCGGCCCTTCGACCCCACCCTTCCTGTGCTTTCTTCTGTTAAATATTCATTTTTTTTGCCTAACTTTTGTTAATGAAGTTTTCGACTTGAATTGTCATGTGTACATCATTATGTCATCAGTGCCATCACTTCTACTATTAAATGTGTGCAGGCGTTACTTATACCTTCTTACATCTCATTTTCTGACTGTTCCAGCTTTCTGTTCAACTATATCAAAACCATCCAGTCTTGTCACTGTATCGGGCCTTACAGTGTATAAATAAATACATTTAAAAAAAAATGAATGTGCGATGGCATTCATGCTCAGATACTGTGCACTTTTCTACACCTTGATAGAGCTGACTCAATAATCACGTGACCTCATTGACACTCCTTTTTATACAAATGCAACCAACCACCTTCATCACCTTTCAAGAAAGACGGCGGTATCAAAATAAATTTTACAAATTCGTTGTGTGTTGCATTTGCCTCTCACGCACACACTCATACAGACACAAGTTTAACATCAACGGAAAGTATTAAAAGATACGGCTGGATTTGATTTAACGTATTATTTATTATTAATTTCCTTAGTTCAACTTGCATTTCCAGATTGCATCAGAATATTATCATTGAGCTTAAATCGTATTTACATGATTGAAATCATTACTTTCGTATCAAACCAAATATAATTTTTAAAAATTACTAAAACATTAAAAAGAATTTGGGGAAACTCCTCTTTCAACCCATATATCAATTGGAATTATTGACCCGTCATTATTGTGTACATCACTAACTAAGTTTATCCCTTTAACATACATGCATTTATACAAAAACAGGGTTTGGATGCAACACAAATATTATGTATATTTCAATTATTTCATTAGTAATTTCTACATTGTCTGGATGAATAAAACTGAAATAATCTTTTATCAATCCTCTATGAAATGGTGGTATGGTCTTCCACTTCTCACTTCTGAACCTGTTTTAGTTGTACATTACAATAACAAGCTATAGGTTACATCACCACCATATGGTTCAATAAACTTATAAATGATATTCTTCCATACATTACTAGTTATGTTATTCATATTTATCCACTACAACATTTGAGCTGCAAGCATTGTTTTAAGGTCGACCATATTGAGACCCCAGTCTTCTAAATCCCTTATATTTTTTTTTGTATCATACCTTTACCTCCATTCCATAGAAATTTTGATATGATCCATTTTACACATTGAATGACATATTCTGGGATATCTAGAACTGAAGCTAAATACATGAACTTTGATGAGGCAAAAGTTTGTATTAAAAATATTTTACCTGACAGTGTTAAATTTCTGCATTTCCACAAATTTAAAATTGTCTTTATTATTCTGATTCTGTTTTTAAACTTTACTTTCTTAGGACAATATTTATTATAAGAAAAAGATACTCCTAATGCGTTCACTTGCTCTTTTGGCCACTTAATACCCAGTGGCGTCTCATTACGAAACCACAAAGCTTGTGTTTTATTTACATTCAGATTCAAACCTGAAATCTTTTCAAAATTATACAATAACAAAAGTAACTGTTTATTAGATTCTATACCGTCTAAGACACATGTTGTATCGTCTACATATTGAATAATATTTACATCGGCATCATTAACAGATATACCTTTTTATTCTATCGTTATCCCGAAAAGACGATGATAATGTTTCTTATCTTTATAATCATTTGTTAGGGTAGCCCATTCACCAATAAGCAGCGGTCTTCCATGGGGCCCTGAATAAAAATGAACATATCTACATCCAAAAGCATAACGTTTATACAGAACAGTTAAAATAAAATTCCATAGTACATTTACAAAGATATAACACAGCAATAATAGACGTGGCACAAACGAATACACGTTTGCAAAGTAATCATTTATCATTAACCTAGTCCAACTGTAATGATATAACAAAATAAAATGGGATCGTAGTGGACCCCCCTGTCGAACCCCTCTCCCAATCGAAAACATGCAGATGTTTTTTCCATTATTTATTTTACAACTGCTTATATTTGTGTAAAGGGTTCTGACGAAACTAATTAAATTTGACCCAAACTGGAAACATCAGAAAGTTGTATGTAGAAAATTTCACTCAAGTGAATCAAATGACTATTGAAATCGTTCTCACAGACTACCCTATATACCATCCTTTAACAAAACCAGTTTTGGTCGGGATGAATTAGTTTTGGAATAATCTTCTCTAGTGTCAATGATAAAGCTTTGGATGCAATTTTGTACTCTACATTAAGTAATGATATTGGTCTCCAATCTGTCTTTGTTTTATTTTTCAAACAGAGTTATCACTTCTTGTCTTTGAGATGTTGGCATTTCTTCACTACTCAAACCCTTAGTCAGGACTTGAACAACAAATTTTCCTATAATATTCCAAAATGTTAAATACATTTACATGAGAAACCATCGTTACCTGGGCTTTTGTTTCGGGCCATTTTTCTCAGAGCATTAAAACATTCACCAATTCAAAGATTGTTTTCACACTGTACAATGTCATCTTCTTCTAGACAGGGGATAGGCCTACATGTTGAATCATCTTGAGTATTCTTATCAATTCTTGACCTGTATACACCTGCAATACCGACACAAATGGAATTTAACATAATATACGTTCTTTTGGGTGGTTTTTACATTTTTACGTAAAGGAGGATTTATTTTCACAATAAAATATTCCCTGCTAACTGTCGGCTGTCATTTCACTCTTAAATAAGTTTTAATTTATAAACCTATAATTATACTTGTTTGTAAAAAACATACTGATTAAAATGATATTGATAATTCTTTGGAGTAAAAACAAAGAGCACCGTATAACGGCATGCATTGTACATTAAAAATGAAAGGTTTGTAGGAACAAAATATTAATTTGTTTATTTTAAATGGACACATAAAATGAACACATTAATATTCCTGGATAATGCAGTACTACAAAGCACTATATGCGCTTCATGCACGCAGGTGAATTAACATTAAATTTTTGATCATTTCGCGTAAACCTCTATTTTTGGTTATTTGTTGAAGATTTGCTGTTAGGTCCAAATAACTGTTAGGTCAGATTTACTGTTAGGTAATTAAGATTACTGTTAGTGTTAGGTTAGATTTACTTTTAGGTTAGATTAATTACTGTTCGGTCAGATTTACTTTTGTATACATTTTCTTTCTCATTATTCTCTGAACAAGAATATATATAATCTTACCTATTATTAATATGATAAACATAAACCATGACATATAGGCAGAAATCGAGATAAAAAAATGGAAATCATATTGTGAACGGGTCTCCTTGTTAGTTGTTTGGGTTGTACTTGTGTTGCTGTTGATTGTAGTATTGCTCTGAGATGAGGGAGTAGGTTGAACAGCGGTGGTAACCGGACAGGTTTCTGCAGTGCTATCTGAAAGGCCACTTTCATGAGGAACCTTTACAAAGTCCCTACAATCACAACGCTCTTTAGGATTGTCCAATCTGAATGAACAACAAAACACAGGATAGATGTGTCTAACCCAAAAGACATACCGTAAAACACTGTCAGTTTCCACAGGATTGATAACGGGTGGTGACACGACGCTATCTTGGAAACAACCAATCTGGCCCGGGAGACTCCCTACAGGAGCTGTGCAGAACAATGCGCTCCGGTCTTTGAGGGTGTAATCGTCGCTCAATTCGCAGGTTGCCTTACCAGGGGGGTAATCGACATGTAAATCAATCTTGGAATATTCTTGGAGCAGCTGACCATCTTTGTGAAATTGACAAATGAACGCACCTGCGTCACTTCGATTCACATGATTGATAGTAAGATGCAATGAACAGTTATTGTCACCACTTTCACCGTTGTTCTCCACAGTGAATCTTCCTTCTGGATCTTGGGTCAAGAGAGTTTCTGAGTCTTTTATTTTGTAAAAAGGAGCTTTGTACTCATGCTGTAATGTGACTTCTGTGCTGTCACATGGATAGTGGAAACTAAGGTTGGCTGGCTCTCCCTCTATCAAGTTAATCAAAGTGGACGAACCTCTTGAGCTTGGTGTGAGAAATATAGCAAATATGCAGGCAAAGTAAAGGCTTTTTAACTCCATATTAGAACTCAATGGGCTTTTTGATTAATTCTATAAAGACATATGCAATTCTTGCAACAAGGTAAATATTTTAGGTTGATACAAGCAGGGAGATAAACTCTCATCTCCCTGATACAAGTACATAATGTAACTCAGTAACAATTAGAGTTCAAAACAGTAAAAAATGTCAAAAGTGGCCACCTCTCTACAAAGGACACCTGTCTATAGTGACCATGATATTGTCTCCCTCGAGAATGAAATGTCTGTTGTCTCAAAATCCGAGGTTTTCCATTGAAGCCAGTACCTTTTCAAATGTCACATTCGGGTGTGTCTCCATGGTTTATTTCAAACTTAATGGCTTTTCGAGCGTCCAGTGCATCAAATTATTCACTTTTAAAGATGTGCCATTTGTAGTCTGCAATTTGAAACAATAACAAGAGTGGTCATAGCCATGTTTTTAAAACTCACCATATACTCATTTGATTAAATTTATTTAAACTAAATGAAAATACAACGCTACAATCACGAAAATGATAAATGTTGTCGTGTTCCTCAGTGGTTAAGGAACATCTGGGACATATCGGATCGAATGTACTGAGCCGTTGTACATGATTTAACATTCAACATACATCAAAAATCAGTTCAGAAAAGTGTAAGTATTGTCAGTGATAAAGCTAAATAAGAATAGACCCTATCTTCCTTCTGTCATTACATTTGAAAGAGAAATAAATTACTGAATCGTAATCTTACCTATAAACTGTAACAGGAAACTCAAAGAGCATTCACTATAATGCTGCATGTAATTCAGATATGTGAACATCGTGTGGGTTTGCTTGACTGCGCCCACAAAAAAATTGTACATGTTAATATGCAGATCTTTTGTCCTCGACAAAAAATATTCTTTGAGCAAAATCACTGACATGACTAACGAGAATATACACTGCAAGAGAAATATATGTATTGAATGTATGCAGGCTGTATGGAAAGCGACTTTATTCAAATTAACATCCCAACTCCAATTCCAAAGATAAAATACTGTAATACAAACAAAACAGAAAACACAATAAGAAGCTTCTCATATAGAGAAAAATCAATGATTTGTGAAAAGTAAGTGAGTTATGACTATAATATTCTCACTTGCGGACTGCTACAGTGACAACAAGATCAGTGACAAGCATTATACAAGTATACTAACTGTTCTTGATATTGTCTTACTTACAGCTACCTATTGCTGTGCAGACGGCCTCATCTGTTGACCACTTCGATCAAGAAATTACTAGTCACATCTATTCTGCTAGGAATTACTTTATTACCAGCCTACTGCCTATACATATACATGTACTTAAAGGTATTACAAAGTTTTGGGAAATTTTGAAAAATGGGTGGATAGTGATTCTTTACAATTTTGATATATTTGGATGCCCCTGTGGATGTATTAAAAGCACTAGAAATTTTAGCCCCTAAAACACTTCTGCTTTCGAGAAAAATTGAATATAAAGATTTACCGGTGCTCCCGGTAAATGTTGATAAATTTCAAATAGCTCCTATACGGCCGTACAATGGTAGCTGCGACCATGAAAATCTCAGATTATGTAGTTGTGGTACACTCTTAAAAATGTCTAGTCAGATTTGACTAGAAACTAGTCAAATCTGACTAGAATAAAGGATCCCAGGGGCACTTACTAGTTTCTAGTCCTTTTGAACCGAAAAAACTAGTCACGAACGATAATGGATTAGATTACTAGTCAAACTTGTTTGAAAATGGATAGATTTCTAGTCATAATGACTAAAATCTAGTCAAAAAATGTGACTAGAAAATCTGATCAAAATCTGACTAGGTATTTTTAAGAGTGTATATAATTTCCGAACGGGAATAGCTAATCGGTCGATTTTAGTCAAGAAACATCGTTTTATAGCTTTATTAATATCTTGACCTTGAGAGGGAGCTATACAACATAAGTGTTTATTATTTACAATTTCATAACTTTAAATTCGATTTCGACCGCGACAACGATCAGTGTATATTGTAGGATCGCATATGCTTCCAATATGTTCATTTGAACCAAATTCACGACCCCATACCAAAACTTTGTATTACCTTTAACTGATCTCTGAGAAGTGACTAACTTTTTGTTTATAAGTTGCCCAAACATTGTGGAGCGGTGTGTGCAGCGATTTGTATCCACATGGAAAAGGCGCTATATCAAATATATCTTACATGCAAATTTCGATTCGCTCGTCGCCAAAGCAGCCTATCTTTTTTTAGAAGAAAACAAACTTTTATCAGCAGAACAATTTGGGTTTAGGAGTTAACACTCAACAATAACGTCTTTGGTTAAAATTACAGATATTGGATGAACGCTGTTGATCAGGGAAAATACACAGGAGCAGTATTTATTGATCTTAAAAAAGCTTTCGATTGCGTTGATCCTGACTTGCTCCTCGAAAAGCTACGTAATATTGGTATAGCTGAAGAATGTTTGCCATGGTTTAGTGATTATTTACATAACAGGTTTATTTCCACTTATTTTGGTTCAACTCTTTCATCTCATTTGCCCATTTCTTTTGGTGTACCGCAGGGTTCCATTTTGGGGCCTTTGCTTTTCATTATTTTCGTTAACGATTTAACTCAATATACACATTATTGTTCCATTCAACTTTACGCTGACGATACTGTTCTTTATTTTTCAGATTTTAATGTGGAAAGTGTTCAAAATAAACTAAATCATGACTTGTCATATATTTTTTAATGGATGTGCAATAATAAGTTAACACTGAATTTTGACAAGACTGTATCCTTACTTATAGGCTCTAGACATATGTTGAGTAAATGTAATAAATTAAATGTATCTTTAAATAATATTGCAATACAACAGACTGACAGTGTAAAATATCTCGGGTTCATTATCGACAGAAAACTTAAGTGGGATGTCCATATAGATAAATTATGTAAGAGGGTTGGGAACCTAGTAAAATATTTGGCTATAGACTACGTTATTTTATTAAAGAGACGAATTTGAACTTGATCTATAAAGCAATTATTTTACCCCTTTTTGACTATGCAGACATTTTAATCGATTCATGTGATAACAAATATATTAAGAAATTGCAAACTCTCCAAAATCGCGCGGGCAGAATGATAATGAAAGTTAATCCATATGAACACATCTCTAACGCACACATTCATTCACTTTTAAAATGGTCATCTCTCGAATCCAGGCGTAAGTATTTGTCTATAAATCAGTCCATAATATGTTATCTCCCAGTATGAATGAAATGTTTCAACCCCCTTCTCATATTTATTCCCTCCGAAATTCCGGTAACTTTGTTCTCCCTAAACCAGAACTGAATATTGTCGCAGAACTACCCAATATAGAAGCTCAATTCAATATAATACTCTTCCTCCTACCACTAAATTACTTCAAACTGTTCAAACATTCAAAAAGTTTTTAAACAATACTATTCCAGACTTCTTGTAGCTTGTATCTCTTTTTCTTTTCTTTTTTTAAATAAATAATTTACTTGCCTAGCTTTCTCTCTTGTATATATATCGTAAATATTTCTCTCCTGTTTCTTGTTTTAATCGAATTTGCTCTTATCATTATTGTAAGTTCTTATTTTGCTGTAAGTTTTCCTTACTTTTGTAATATCTGTTTTCATGTTGTCTATGTCTATAGGGACCCCTTTGTAAACCAGCATTGTTATGCTAACAACGCTGAGAAGGGCCATCCCTCCGTCTTCCTTTTTTTATAAGTGTGTCTTTATGATTGTAAATATATATATATATATAAATATATGAAATTAAGCCTCATAATTTCTTTTGGTAATTCAGGATAAAATCTGATTGATCGTGACAAAGACTATATTTTCAGCCGATAGTATCGAAATCATGCATTTGTCTCTTATAAAAATATGTCCGTTTATAGACTAGATCCGAGAATCGCGCTTGTCCGTGTGATTTATTGGGATTTATGGAGAGAACTATTTTGGGGGGTTGGGGGGGGGGGCGGGGGTTGAGGATTCTTGCATTTATGATATATAGACATGCGCTTCAATCGCTAAAACTCTTTTTAGGGGTGGGGGAGGGGGCTAAGACCCCAAGCCAGGGGCGAATCCAGCCGGCGGCAGGAGAGGGGGCCAAAGAGGGGGCCCAATTCGTGAGAGAATAGTTAGCGGCGAAACAGCCAGCCGGTGAATAAGCGGGGGGGGGGAGCACTAATTATTTTATTTATTTTTTGCGCCCGAAAATATGAAAATCGCGCCGGCCGATAATTCGCTCAGTGGGGAGGGGGGGGGGGGGGGGGTAGAGAGCACTATTTTTTTTTTGGGGGGGGGGACCTCGAAAATTTGAAAAGTTGCAATATCACAATCATCACTTCCATCGTCATCATCACTATTATTATCCCCACCATCATCATTATTATTACTCTCACCACCATTATTAAACTATCACAATCATCACTACCATCATCATAACCATTACTATTACCATTATCATATTATCATCAGCATCACAATCATCATTAGCACAAATATCATCACCACTACCACCCCATTATCATTATCACAATCATCACCATCATAATTACCATCATTATCACCATCACCACTATTATCACAATAATCACCATTATTATCACCATTATCATTATAACATCAATATCACTATCACTTCCTTTATTACCATTATCACAATCATCACTACCATCATCATCAACATCATCACCATTACTATCACCATCTTCATCATCACCATTATTACCAACATTATTACCATTATCACAATCATCACTACCATCATCGTCAACATCATCACCATTACTATCACCATCTTCATCATCACCATTATTACCAACATTATTACCATTATCACTACCATCATCATCAACATCATCACCATTACTATCACCATCTTCATCATCACCATTATTACCAACATTATTACCATTATCACAATCATCGTCATTATCACCATTATCATATCATCATCATCATCATCATTAGTATCACACACATTGTACATTGTACATTAAACAGTAAAAATGTTTTTTAGAAGACTAATTAATGATGGTTATTTCGCAGGGTTGTACATTCAAGTTTCCATCACTTAACCACAACCTTTTCACCAGAAAAGGGGCATATTTTGTTGCATTCAAAAGGTATGAGAATCACAAATCACACAAATCAAAATGAGTAAGATGTAGAATACAAGATGTTTATCATTATCATCCATCCAGCAGATGATTTTAATACTTGAACAAAATAAATACTAAAGCCCCTGTGTAAAAACAAAAAGAGAGTAAATAGCTCTTATATTCATTTGTCATAAATATACAATGTACACCATCACATAATCTGTCTAAAAATAAATGTAAGTACAATTTTTAATACCATATTTCATGTCCAACACAGATCATGTTCATATCTAATATGCCATTGTAATCTTCTCTTTAATGTTTAAATAACCTTCAAGTTATTAATGAGTTTGTACTAACATATTCAAATTTTATGAATACTTTTTAAACAAAGGTTGTTCTTGATAACCTGAAAGCTTGCCCAATACTTGCCCAGCATAGCAACAAGCACTGTATGCAGGCTGGATTCCAAGTATTGTAGTTCAATCATTAAACAGGTTAATGGAATAACTTGTCACTAGGTTCCAAGGAAAGAAACATCCATAAATTTGAATATGTTTAATAGTAAACCAGTCTTTTCATTGCATGTATTTACAAAAAAAACAGGTAGGATGCCACGGGATGCCATAATCCCAAAGCTTCAGACTGTGGTATGACACAGTTACATTGGGCCTACAAGGCTAGATGACATCACAGGCTGAAGAATAAGTCAGTTCACGGTCGCAGTCTGAGCATGAGCAGATAAAGGTCATTGCAGAACAATTTTTGAAATACACGGAGACGAAATACTGGATACGTGCTCATGAAAGTTATGTAACATTATTCATTCATGCACATTCAGTGCACTCCATGGTACACAGGTGGAAGTATTCTTTGAAAAGGGAGAACAAAGGCTATTTATAAAGCACCTCCATCGCTGTAGGAGTGATTATTTCAAAATCTACAAAATGGGACCTCTTCATGTTTTGAAGATCTGTGGATATTCGGGGTCATTGCAGTAAGGTGCTAACCGTGAACTGGTCTATTGGGCTACACTGATCACAAATGACCAATGCAATATAAGAGGACATAAAGAAAAACCTTTTGTAGTAGAGGAGCCTGAAACCATTTTACAATGATGACTGTCCGTTCACCGTATACAGACCAATGAGCCCAATGAATTTATAACATTCACTATGAACATGACGGACAAAGAAAGCGGACAAAATATACAGTTCCCCATTCTACCCTCAACAATTGTTGTGGTAGACAAAGGACCATCCCTTCACTGCTATTATGTAAAAATGTGTAGAAAAGGTGAATATGCATGTGACACCTGTTCTACAGATTTTTACATAATAGCAGTGAAGGGATGTTCCTTTGTCTACCATAGCAATTGTTGAGGTTAGAATGAGGAACTGTATATTTTGGCATTTTTCTTTGTCCGTCATGTTCATAGGATTTGTCATCTAATGTAGATTATAATTAACTGGTAACAAGGAGCTTGGAGGTTTAATAGGCCATTTACGTCATGAAATCGGATGCATGAATCTTTATCAAGTGCCATGTTCAAATTATTTCATTCACCTGTTATGAATTATTGTATTACGATAGTCAGAATGGGATTGGATACATTAATTGTTGCTAGGTAGGACATACATTGTGGCCTGTCCTACTTACAACACAAAATATATGCAATTCGCATTCAGACTATTGAAATAATTATTTGTAACATAGATGGTCACAGATGCCTTAAAGACAAACAACTTTTAAGTAGCAAATTTTTTTGAAAGAAGATAAAAATGAATATATATATATATATATGTGTACTGTAAATGCTAATTGGTATCTTTACTTAGAAGTGTCCCTCTTTGCTTCATGCTCCTTTAACAATATTTTGCAAAACCAATATTATGTCTCCTATTTTTCTTTACACAGACTTTGGTCAGAAGAATGGTGCGGCACCGGGCGCTTAAAAAATTAGGCACTTAAAAAATTAGGCACTGTCCTATTCAACGAAACCGTGCAGGAAATCGCCAGGTATATAAACATCAGGGTGAAGAGTCACCAGTACGACTATGTGAGGAAAGATGTAGCCAGGCATATTTCCAACAAAAATTCTGTGGCAAAGAAAAAGCATCGAAGGTACCTGAAATTCACATCTGTCCCTTGACAGAATAACAGTGCGGCACCGGCCCCTTAACACTTTAGGGACGGTCCAGTTGAACGACACAGTGCGAGAAATCGCAAGTTACATGAAAATCGAGGTGAAAAGTCACTACTATGAGACGTTAAGGAAGGATGTTGCGAGACATATATCGAACCGAAATTCTGTGGCATAAGAAAAAGCATCAAAGGTACCTGAAATTCACATCTGTATTTTTCTTCATACAGACTTTGGTCAGAAGAATGGTGCGGCACCGAGCCCTCAAAACTTTAGGGACGGTCCAGTTCGACGACACGGTAAAAGAATTAGCAGGTTACATAGACATCGAGGTGAAACGTCACTTCTACAAGACGTTAAGGAAGGATGTTGCGAGACATATCGAACCGAAATTCTGTGGCATAAGAAGAAGCATCAAAGGAACTTGGAATTCACATCTGTATTTTTCTTCATACAGACTTTGGTCAGAAGAATGGTGCGGCACCAGGCCCTCAAAACTTTAGGGACGGTCCAGTTCGACGACACGGTGAGGGAATTAGCAGAATATATGGACATCGGGGTGAAACGTCACTTCTACGAGACGTTAAGGAAGGATGTTGCGAGACATATATCGAACCGAAATTCTGTGGCATAAGAAAAAGCATCATAGGTACCTGAAATTCACATCACTCCCTTGACAAAATAATGGTGCTGCACCGGGCCCTTAACACTTAAGGGACGGTCCGGTTTGACGACACAGTGAGAGAAATCAAGAGTTACCTTAACATCGAGGTGAAGAGTCACCAGGACGACTATGTGAGGAAAAATGTAGACAGGCACATTTCAAACAGAAATTTTGTGGCAAAGAAAAAGCTTTGAAGGTACCTGAAATTCACATCTGTCCCTTGAGGGAGAGGAGCGGGGCTTAGAGGAAGGGGAGCGGGGCTTGAAGGGAGGAGAGTGCTGGAAATTGCGAGTTATCTGAACATCGAGGTGAAGAGTCACCATTACGAGCCGTGAGAAAAGATGTAGCCAGGCACATTTCGAACAAAAATTCTGTGTACCAAGTCGGATGATCCAGATATCCAGGAACAAGAGACAACACAAATTTAAACTTGGACTCCATAACCTCCAAACTGAATGCCCATGCCCAAGTGCCCTTTTTGGACGAGATAGAGTCTAAACAGAACACGCCTGCCCAAGTGCCCTTTTAGGACGAGATATAGCAGCTGTACAGTATCATGATATACTGCCACTTCATCCTCTAGAGGGAGAAGATGAGGACGAAAAAGGGGATTTCCCCATTCAAATAAGTGATCAGCCAGAGAAGGCATCCGGAAGGCAAACTCTCCAGGGGTAACTTGCCCTACTTGCTGCCAGTCTGAAAACAGAAAAGTTGACAATGGTTCGGGTGCTCTGCACTGATCCGCTGGCTGGTGCCATCAGGGCCATGAAGCGACCAAATTTCAATTCAACGGGGATGCTAGACATCATATTCCGGACTTCGGGAGCCGTCAGATAGGACAAAGCTCTTATTGAGGCCCCCACCTCAACTTGTGTTGGCACCTGAAAAGAGACTACTGACCTTTGACGATGCTTCCTATGGCCTTCCAGTAGGCAAGTTACCCAGCAATTCAAGGACCTGGTGTGTTTTGTATTTTGTTGAGCCACCTGCACTCATGCGAGTCCAAATCATCTCAGTGTAAGAAATTAAATTATACCGTCTGTACCTCATATTGTGTCATGCAGATTAAAACTGGTCTTGCCTATTATGGTAGGCTATTTAATCATAAACACATACAAGAAACAATTTTTTTTTTTAAATATTTTGTTTAGGGTCAGCTAAATGTAACGTATTATTTCTATTATACTTTATTTAGATTAGATTAAGGCATTAAGGAAAGGTATTACTAACTGCACCTTGCACAAGAAGCCCAAAATATCTGCATAATTTGAGATTTTAAAAACTGTTTATCAGTCTAATTAAATCATAACGGTTTTGTTTTATTTCTTTCTCGTTTTGTTTTTTGTTTGCTTTTGTTTTTCATGGAAAGGAGACATCCCACCGACAGCCATCGCATAGCCTCGGCCGGTATTGGAGGGGCCTAAGCTGCGCATGAACATGCAAGCCGAGAAGCCTGTTCAATGTACCATCTGCGATGGTACGTTTCGTTAACTGTAAGTTAATTGCAGACATGAAAAATGACAAGTGCAATGTGTGTGTTCATTTGCATGAGTAGATCTTGTATCTTGGAAGGTGAAGGATGCTAAAGATACGAATAGAACCATTCCAAGCTCAAAAACGAAATTATCTTATCTAACACCGGATGAGCTGAAACTTGGATCAAGGAAACTTTGAAATGTAAAGAAAAAAAGGGATAAAAATCTGGACAGAGGGAGACCCTAGCCAAACACTCTGGCAGACCCGTAGTCCTTTGTGGTGAGTTATCACAAGTAGTAGATTTTTTGTTCTCCCCAAGCTAATGGCTTTCAGATCTAAAGCAATGAGATAGAGATTATGTTACCTAGAGGAAAGAGTTCCTCCTGTATAATGTTCATGCACTTCTCCACCTGGTTAAAGATGCTCAAGGGTTTGGGTCACTAGACAAATGTGAGGTTTGGAAGTTTGAACATTTCATGCAGAGGCTAAAAAGGAAAGTAAGAAGTGGGACCAAACCAGCAGATCTGATCGTAAGAAGGACTTTGGAGGAACAAGAGACAATACATGTGGAAGAAAGGTCTACCAATTTTGTTTGCTATACACTGGCCAGTTTGTCCTGAAAGAAGTACTTCCTGAGGAAAATTACAGTCATTTTATGGTATTCAGTGTTGCTATTTGCATCCTAGTTAGTCCTCAACTTGCAGTAACTCATGGAAGCTATGCAGGCCAATTATTGCATTACTTTGTGAATCAAGGTGCAGAATTGTACGGAAAAGAGTTCCTGGTGTATACTGTTCATACACTTTTCCACCCGGTTAAAGATGCACAAACGTTAGGGCCGCTAGACAAATGTGCAGCTTGGAAATTTGAAAATTTCATGCAGAGGCTAAAAAGGAAAGTTAGAAGTGGGACCAAACCAGCAGCTCAAATCGTCAGAAGGACTTTGGAGAAGCAAGAGACAAAACATGTACATGTGGAAGAAAGGTCTACCAATTTTGTTTGCTATACACTGGCCAGTTTGTCCTGAAAGAAGTACTTCCTGAGGAAAAATACAGTCATTTTATGGTATTCAGTGTTGCTATTTGCATCCTAGTTAGTCCTCAACTTGCAGTAACCCATGGAAGCTATGCAGGCCAATTATTGCAGTACTCTGTGAGTCAAGGTACAGAATTGTACGGGAAAGAGTTCCTTGTATACAATGTCCATGCACTCCTCTATCTGGTCAAAGATGCACAAGAAGGTTTGGGTCCCTGGACAAATGTGCAGCTTGGAAATTCGAAAATTTCATGCAGAGGCTAAAAAGAAAAGTAAGAAGTGGGACCAAACCAGCAGCTCAGATCGTAAGAAGGACTTTGGAGGAGCAAGAGACAACACCCTAGCCAAACACTCTAGCAGACACGTAGTCCTTTGTGGTGAGTTATCACAAGTAGTAGATTTGTTGTTCTCCCCAAGTTAATGGCTTTCAAATCTAAAGCAATGGTTATAAGATAGAGATTATTATGTGTATAATTATGATTTCATTTACTTATTGCAAACAGTATTAAGACTTGATAAAAACCTGCATGAAAGAAGAAACTCTTTCTAATCAGGAGAAGAGATAATACTGCCCATGGTTGGTGGGGTCATCCGGCCCCTTGGACAATAGAAAGCGACATGTTATCACCCGCTCTTCCCAGAGGAGAAAGCTGATGGTCATGAAAGCGAGACAGTTCAAAACTTGACAAAGCTCTTAATGAGGCCCCCACCTCAACTTGTGTTGTCACCAGAAAAGAGACTTCAGACCTTTGATGGGGCAGGTGACGTACAGGACTTTGTGACTGCCATGGGAGATGCCTTCAAGGACTACAACATCCCATCCTCTCGACAAGCCACCTTTCTCCTAGATTACAGAAGAGGAGGGCCAAGGGGGCTTTTATGGAGGGGAGCGGGATTTGAGGGAGGAGAGCAGGAACAGGGAGTAAAGAGGTTTGGGTTTTACGTTGACACCGACACCAACACCACAAAAGCCTTCGTTCCTTGAGAATTAAAAGAGAAACGAAAAAGAGTGAGAAATAAAAAATATTGTATTTAGTTAGTATATATATATAAAAGTCAGCGGAGATGCTTGATATCATATTCCGGACTTCAGGAGCGGACAGAAGGGGCGAGGGAGCCGTGGACCTAGGCGTACCGAGAAAAGTAATTTTTAACAAGGATACAGTTGATCCAGCTTGGCCAAAGGCCCTTCAGGTATTTATGAGCAGATTTCTTTTTCCTCCTCTTTATTGCAGGTCTGTACAGATGGTCACTCAACACCATCCTGGTGTTCACAGGAGACCGTTACTGGATCCCATCTCGGGGATGTAAAGCTGGCCAGTGCCATCCTACTCAGTGGGAACAACTTTCAAAAAATAAAGATGACAAAATTTATGAGGCTGCACTGCATCGACAAGATGACATACTACAAACTGCAGCAAAAAGTACCTTTGTCCTGCAGTGGAGGAGTACTGGGAGGGAGTGCATAGGGAGAGCCTAGCCAAACAATCTGGCAGAACCGTAGTCCTTTGTGGCGAGTTATTACAAGTAGTTGATTTATCAGAGTATCAGAGTTATCACAAGTAGGCACCTGCACTATATGTGTCGAGAATCCGGATTTTGTCGAGTTTTTGACGGAAAAGGGCAGTGGGCCATCCAGAGCTTTTGTGCTCGACAGAGCCTATGCTGTCCTAGTGGATGATGGTAGACAGGAGAATCTATCTGCGATGGTACGTTCCGTGAACTGTAAGTTAATTGCAGACATGAAAAATGACAAATGCAATGTGTGTGTTCATTTGCAAGAGTAGATCTTGTATCTTGGAAGGTGAAGGATGCTAAAGATACAAATAAAAACATTCCAAGCTCAAAACGAAATTATCTTATCTAACACCGGATGAGCTGAAACTTGGATCAAGGAAACTTTGAAATGTAAAGAAAAAACAGGACAAAAATCTGGACAGAAAGAGACCCTAGCCAAACACTCTGGTAGACCTGTAGTCCTTTGTGGTGAGTTATCACAAGTAGTAGATTTGTTGTTCTCCCCAAGTTAATGGTTTTCAGATCTAAAGCAATGAGATAGAGATTATGTTACCTACGGGGAAGAGTTCCTCGTGTATAATGTTCATGCACTTCTCCACCTGGTTAAAGATGCACAAACGTTTGGGTCATTAGACAAATGTGCAGCTTGGAAATTCGATAATATTATGCAGAGGCTAAAAAGGAAAGTTAGAAGTGGGACCAAACCAGCTGCTCAAATCGTCAGAAGGACTTTGGAGGAGCAAGAGACAATACAAATGGAAGAAAGGTCTACCAAAAATTGTTGCTATACACTGGCCAGTTTGTCCTGAAAGAAGTACTTCCTGAGGAAAATTACAGTCATTTTATGGTATTCAGTGTTGTTATTTGCATCCTAGTTAGTCCTCAACTTGCAGTAACCCATGGAAGCTATGCAGGCCAATTATTGCAGTACTATGTGAGTCAAGGTGCAGAATTGTACGGGAAAGAGTTCCTTGTGTACAATGTCCATGCACTCCTCAATCTGGTCAAAGATGCACAAACGTTTGGGTCATTAGACAAATGTGCAGCTTGGAAATTCGAAAATTTCATGCAGAGGCTAAAAAGGAAAGTAAGAAGTGGGACCAAACCAGCAGCTCAGATTGTAAGAAGGACTTTGGAGGAACAAGAGACAATACATGTGGAAGAGAGGTCTACCAACAAAATTTGCTATACACTGACCAGTTTGTACTGAAAGAAGTACTTCCTGAGGAGAATTACACTCATTTTATGGTATTCAGTGTTGTTATTTGCATCCTAGTTAGTCCTCAACTTGCAGTAACCCATGGAAGCTATGCAGGCCAATTATTGCAGTACTATGTGAGTCAAGGTGCAGAATTTTACGGGAAAGAGTTCCTTGTATACAATGTCCATGCACTCCTCAATCTGGTCAAAGATGCACAAAGGTTTGGGCCACTAGACAAACGTGCAGCTTGGAAATTCGAAAATTTCATGCAGAGGCTGAAAAGGAAAGTTAGAAGTGGGACCAAACCAGCAGCTTAGATCGTAAGAAGGACTTTGGAGGAACAAGAGACAATACATGTGGAAGAGAGGTCTACCAACAAAATTTGCTATACACTGACCAGTTTGTACTGAAAGAAGTACTTCCTGAGGAGAATTACACTCATTTTATGGTATTCAGTGTTGTTATTTGCATCCTAGTTAGTCCTCAACTTGCAGTAACCCATGGAAGCTATGCAGGCCAATTATTGCAGTACTATGTGAGTCAAGGTGCAGAATTGTACGGGAAAGAGTTCCTTGTATACAATGTCCATGCACTCCTCAATCTGGTCAAAGATGCACAAAGGTTTGGGCCACTAGACAAACGTGCAGCTTGGAAATTCGAAAATTTCATGCAGAGGCTGAAAAGGAAAGTTAGAAGTGGGACCAAACCAGCAGCTTAGATCGTAAGAAGGACTTTGGAGGAACAAGAGACAATACTCTAGCCAAACACTCTGGCAGACCCGTAGTCCTTTGTGGTGAGTTATCACAAGTAGTAGATTTGTTGTTCTCTCCAAGTTAATGGCTTTCAAATCTAAAGCAATGGTTATAACATAGAGATTATGTTACCTACGTGTATAATTATGATTTCATTTACTTATTGCAAACAATATAAAGATAAAGATAAAAACCTGCATGAAAGAAAAACTCTTTCTAATCAGGATAAGAGGTGATACCGCCCACGGTTGGTGGGGTCATCCAGCCCCTTGGACAATAGAAAGGGACATGTTATCACCCTCTCTTCCCAGAGAAGAAATATGATGGTCATGAAAGCGAGACAGTTCAAAACTTGACAAAGCTCTTATTGAGGCCCCCACCTCAACTTGTGTTGGCACCAGAAAAGAGATATCCACCTTTGATGGGGCAGGTGACGTACAGGATTTTGTGACTGCCATGGGAGATGCCTTCAAGCACTTCAATGTCCCATCCCCTCGACAAGCCACCTTTATCCTAGATTACCTAAGAGTAGGGCCGAAGGGGCTTTGAGAAAAGGGAGCGGGATTTGAGGGAGGAGAGCAGGAACAGGGAGTAAAGAGGTTTAGGTTTTACGTTGACGCCGACACAGCAAAAAATGCTTTCGTTCCTCCAAAATTAAAAGAGAAAAGAAAAAGAGTAATGAATACAAAATATTGTGTTTAGTTTAAGTAAGATTGATGGAATTCGTAGATGTTGGAGACATCAATAGGGAATTGAGGGTTTTTGAGGAGGATGTGGATGGAGCAGTGGAACCACCTCTTGCTACACATGCATGATTATGGCAAGAGGAATTTTTTCTTCTACTCAGCAGGCAATAGCCTTTTTTCTATCAAGTATGCTTCGCACTTGTCTCCGATGGAGCATCTGCAAATAGGAAGTTCTACAAGATGCGCTCTCCATCATCAGATGTTTTCCACTGGACTGTTCATCCCTTGGACTCCAAAAGAAGAATATTTGTTCTTTTGTGATGTTCCTCATCTCCTGAAGACCACACAAAACAACTTAGAGAATTCAAGCTTTGGTTGTAAGAGTCACAATCTAAGAGTAAGGAGATAAATATATACTATATGTTCTAAAAAAAACATGAGTAATCATAATGTTAATTATCTAATGTAAATATCATGGTTTGTTATAATAAACAAGCAACATACTTCTGAAGTAATCATGCGTACATGTAGAATAAAAAAATCATCTGTTTTTAATACCGCCTTTTCACACTTTTGACTTCTTAGCAGATTAATCTGGAATGCCTCGTAATATAGGAACACACTTAAAATTTAGCTGGGAGTATGAAATTAGCAAATGTAGACATTTGCTAATTTTGGCATGTTCTTGGTCGCTCAGTAGAAAGAATGTATTTGTTTTTGAGATTGAAAGTGAAAGGAGTGTTTGTTTCCTCTAGAAAGTATAGACTTGGAATTATAAAGCGGAATAGTTATACAGTATGATTCAACACTATGGATGGCACTGTTGCATTTGGCCATATTGAGTATTTACCAAATGTTACACAATTTGTCCAAACAATACATATTGCAGTGCAATTAATTGATCTCCATGGCATGACTCTTTCATATGACCAAACCACTGGAGCAACAGTTCCTAATATCCCCCCCCCCCCCCCAACGTCTCCAAAAAAAGACAAAAATATTGTCTACAGTTGGTACATGTATAGAGACATTTCTTGTGTGTGTGTGTGTGTGTGTTTTGTTTTGTGTTTTTTTGTGCTGTGTGTTGAGTACTTTTATTCCTTTCCTTTCTAGCAATGAGTTGTGAAACAAGATATGTAGCTTTTTATGTGATTGTGAATGTGTGTGTGTATCTTTAAATGAATATTTTTTGTTAAAATAATCTTTGGATCAGGAATCTCTTCCATTGATATATAATTATCCCTCTGGTGGGGACCTTCAAGAATGATTTTTTAGAATGGGAGACCAAAATTCATATATTATGGAAGCACAAATTTTTCAATAAATGTATCTTATGTTATTTCTCCATACATGTAATGAACAAATTCAACATTATAGCCCTTGATTTTATCTGATTGTAAAGATTTCAAGAGATGAGGTGTATTAAAAAGTAAACGTACATGTACATGTATGTTTATGTTTGAATTATTTGTTGTTAAATGTATTTAATAACCGAATAAATACCTCTGAAGAGGAAATTATCACCCAAAAAAAATGAACAAAATTAACTTTATGAATTTCTAGTTTTCCTCCACATTATCTTGGCTAGATGATTGAGCTGACTGTAGGAGCAGTTCTTTCATTTACCAATAGACTATGCCCTGAGGGGGGAGGAGAAAGGTACCCTAGCTATAGTGAAGCAAGCTCTGATGTGCAAGATCTAAGGCATCAAACACTGGCAGAAGAAGAATTAGATTTTTTATAAACCATATGTGAACCGCTACGGCAAAACGACTCTTCTCGGCAAATCCCATTGTGCTGTAGGAACCTTTGAACATGAAATTTCAACTTCAGGGATGAACAAAACAAGCTCCGAGACGCAAAATAGAGGGGATAAAACGCAGGCTGAAGTAGAACTAGGTTTTTTTTTAAATCATATATGTGACCTGCTACGGCAAAGCAAGATGTTTCTTGGCAAATCCCATTGTGCTGTAGGAACCTTTGAACATGAAATTTCAACTTCAGGGATGAACAAAACAGGCTTCGAGACGCAAAATAGAGGGTATAAAACACCGGCTGAAGAAGAACTACTGGTAGGTTTTTTTTTAAATCATATATGTGACCTGCTACGGCAAAAGATGAGAAGGGGCTAGAGGGGCGTGATGTTGAAGGGAAAAGTGAGAATGTCCAGGGTGAAGCTGGCAGCACATCACAGGGAAAGTTGAACAGAATCTCACGTTCATGCCCACTATGTGGAAAAGTTCAGAAGTATCTGTCCACGCATCCGACAAGAAATCACAAGATCAAAGACGAAGGCAAAAGGAAGAAGTTTCTGTTTGAAGCTAGGCAAAAGAAACCAATAACTTGGAAAAACGAGGGGAAGAACAGAAGAAGAGGAAGGACATGATCATTATGTGATGCCCGAAATCTCCCGAGGCTGGATATCCATCTAAGCAAACAACATGTGCCAAAAGGGGCAGATGCTGTATAATAAATCAAATATCCTCTTTATTTCCTGAATTTATTCTTTTTCAGGGCTTTTATAGCATGGGAAGAGGGCATACCCATACAATGTAGATCCTACCAAAGAACAGGCCCAGAGGTCTAACCTGGAAGAGTATAGAGCCAAGTTGAAGATTGACGATGTTGTTCTGCCAGATCCTTTCACCATCAATGGCTGGCTGGACGAAACTGCAATATGCCGATGGCCGAAGCTGTATTTTACAGACATTTCTGAATACCTTAGGTTAAAAACACCTAAGGAGCTATACTACAGAATCTGCAATGAGTTTGTTCATTCGTTCGTGTCTCCTAAGATCAAGATTAATGTATCTTGATCTTCGGAGTAGTCGCTACAACCGGCCGTGTCAGACACGTTGCCCCGTGGTGCGAGATAGGACTCTTGTACCCTCATACTCTGCAATGAGTATAAGCATGGAAAAGCTCATACAGGTATTAAAGGATATTGCATCAAGACATTTCATCGCAATATTGCGCTTCCAAAATTATTCAAGCAATTCTGGCATCTGGGCAACTCCATTGTTGCCGAGTTGACACTTGGAGACTGTGACAAGCTGTATTTCACAGTAAACCAAACAAACTGGCCAAGTCTCTTGGGTTGGAAGGCAATTTTTGAATTTTTGAAACTTTTTCAACTTTTCTTTACCATTCGTTTTTGCATTCACTTTTTCGTCATGTATATTTTCCTGTGCTTTGAAATGTACATTTTCCTGTGCTTTGAAATGTACATTTTCCTGTGCTTTGAAATTTACATTTTTTATAAGGTTTCCTTTCGCTTTGTGTGCAGCCAAGATGGCCGACAAGATATACAAACGATTCCGGAACATCCGGACTGATTACCAGAAGCTAAGAGAGAAGGAGGCCAAGGACAATGTGGTTCCGGCTCCTCCAAACCTTTCGCCCCCCCTCCCAATAGTGGAAGCTAAAAAGATACGCTTTCCTCAAGCCGTTCTACCGGCACCCGCAGATGCCTACTCAGTGGGAACAACTTTCAGAAAATAACGTTATTGGCAAAATTAATGGGGCTACATCAACAAGAGCACGTACTATAAAAATATCTAATGCATGTCCTGCAGAGGAGGAGTACTGGGAGGTAGTGCAGAGGGAGACCCTAGCCAAACACTCTGGCAGACCCGTAGTCCTTTGTGGTGAGTTATCACAAGTAGTAAATTTGTTGTTCTCCACAAGTGAATTGCTTTCGAACTTCAAGAGTATCAAATTTTGATTAACACCGACATGGAAGAAGAAACTCTTTCTAATTGAAAAATTATGGAGATAGAACCCCTCCAAAAAACTAGGGTAACACTTGACGCCCCATGGAGGAGAGGGGGTGGGCATTTCATTGTCATTTGCAGTACACAGACTTAAAATTTATTATGCAAGACAAATTTTCTTATCAAAATAGATTGCCTGAAGAGCCTTTTTGGTGTGCAAGGAGAAGACATCGATGCAAACATTATCTTTGGTTGTTTTGATGTCCATTACAGCCTAGCAGGGATCGGAGTAATGACAGGAAAAGGGAGGAGGCTACCACCATGTGGTTTATTACCTATTTAGAGAAGTGCGGAAATGGAGGTAAATTCATTCGGAAGGTCATTCGTTTATATAATTGATCAAGTCAAAATATAAAAAAAGAGGGTAAACCCAAAACAAAATGATTTTATAAACAAAATGCTTTGGTTAAAAATCATTTTGTAACGACATGAATTCGGTAAAAGAATTTGTAACAAAATGAATTCGGTACAAAATTTATAAACCAATATTATAAGTGATAATAGTACAATAATGATAATAATAATCCTTGCTTATAGACTATAGCGCTTAACCATAACAAAACTAGATACAAGAACCCCTTTATAGAAGCCCCCAACCCCTCAAAATTATTTAACATTTATAATTATTTACCTTTTATACAAAACAAAACAAAAAAAACTGTAGAATCATAGAACATATCAGAATTCATTTCGATCAGCAAATTACTTCCCAAAGACTTCAGAGAAAACAGGTAGCGTACGAAGGTGCTAAGGTGGTTAGGCTGGCGGCCTCATGAATAAACATGATTACATGAAACACACTAGGTAAAGTCCAAGGAGCATGAAACGTAAACTTGACAAGATGCAAGACACTGCTAGCTCCTTGCAAAAAAATACATAAAAGAAGACACACAGATTTCGGAAAAAAGTAGACACCTTGGAGACTGTAGTAAAGTCGCTAAAAGAGAAACATCTGTTGTCGGAGAATGGACTGGAAGTGCTTCAAGATTCATGTAATGTCCCAGCTGAATCGATGAAGCGCCTTGTAAAGGGAAAAGACAAAGACGGCCCGAGCAAGGAAAAGTACCCAGCTGCACTTCGTGCATTTGCCATAACTTTCAACTTTTACTCGGCAAAGGCATATCGTTTCGTTAGAAAGACCTTTGACTTACAGCTACCTCACTCTTCCGTGATACGAAAGTGGAATACCGTAGCACAATTGACGGGCAGCCAGGATTCACATCTGAAGCATTCACCTCACTTGAAGCTCAGGCAAAGGAGGCAAAAGATTTTTGTAACAAAATATATTTTGTTACAAAAGTTTTTAACAAAATACAATTTTGTAACAAAATAATTGTGTTTAGTTTGTTTTGTAACAAAATAAATTGTTTAACATAATTTTGTTACAAAAGACAGTTTTTAATGAATTCTGTGATAAAAATGAGGTGCTTAAATATCGAAAAACTAGGTTAACACTTGGCGCCCCATACCCAGCGTATACAATATAATTCAAGAAAGTACTTGCAGACCTCAGCCCAGAGAGTTGTACAACCAACTGTTGTTGCAAGGTAAAGGGCTGCACTCGGAGGAAGAAGGGCTTTAATAATGTTATGTAATACTTGTATCACTCCCCCCCCCCCCCCCCCCCCCCCTCCCTCCCTAAGGTCATTCACCTTTCTCCCACCTCCATGATAAAACAGAACCCCATTATCATAAACTTGGACAACTCAACCCTGGAAGACCTTGTCCAAATATCTCTGTAATGACCTACGACCTTGTCCAAATATCTCTGTAATGACCTACGACCTTGTCCAAAAAATTCTGTAATGACCTACAGACAGGGTATTCTGAGCAGATACTGCTGAAACCATGAGGATGAACCTTGCAGAGCAGTGAAAGTGGCTATGTGGAAATGATTATGTGACAAACAAGTTACATCTACAATGCAGTATGTATTACAATATCTTTGCAAGGGCCACAGGAGGAGTATTCAAAGCATTGTTGAGAAAAGAACATCCTTGACAGAACAGCCTTCATCACTATTATGACCTCAACAGAGAAACCAAACAAAAGGAAGTGATCTAGGGCGAAGGATGAACTCTTCACAGAAACATGGTAGAATTAGGACTAAAGAGAACTGCCTAAACGTTGAAAGGGCAAGACTTTAAAAATAGAGAAAATACACCTTGAATGTAATAGCACAAGCACTGGCAGAGTCACTCTGCCAGTGCTTGTGCTATTTTTTGACGTGTGGTATGTAAAAAAAAAAAAAAATTATAATTTTTTTTTTTTATAAAAAACGTATTTTATGAAGAAAAAACATAATACCGTAATTTGGAGGAAAAAACGGAATGGTTGGTAGCTCTGCAGAGTGGCATTAACTTAAGTCTTTGCATGTTAGAGCAATGTTACCTCACAATTTGTGTTGATAAACATGTTCACAATAAGTACGGTGGACCCTCATTATGAACCACATGGTTATAACAAACAAATTACAAGATAGTTTCACCATCCCTACTTTTATATTTTATCAAATTTTAGCCCTGATTCTAAGGTTTCACATAAAGAAGCCTATTTTCTTGGTCCCAGGACTCTCCTGTAAGGTTCCACTGTAAAAGCTATTAAACAAATAAAATCAATCTCTATGTATTCTTTCTAACAATGTGCTCATCAATTCATAAAATTAGTGCAATGACATGTTAACCCATATAGTTGCTACACAGAAGCAAATTCTTTTGATGGGTAATTGGGTATAAAGATTAGCTCCAGGAAAGTGTCTGAAGAAACTTGGACTGGAATACCTGTAGCTAGCGAGTTTGCAGGCTACATGAAGGCTCACTCATATACATGTACATTGTTTTCAAACGATATTTGCAATATTACGCACTTAACATTTCTGGATTTCATAATCCTCAGATAAGTATGCATAGGACCATTGTTGTTCTAGTGCTTTTTATCCCTTTCCACGTACATGTTTTTAAACTAAAAACACCACCATTGTTTCTGGCATCATGTGATAACTTAGCCTCTAGTAGGCCAAATTGAAATGAAGAAGGCCGTGGACTGATTTCTTCCATCTTCCATCATTCACTTCTGTATCAAACATTATTCTCTTGAAATCTGCCAAACACCAATTTGGTCTCGTTCAATCTTCCTCAATTAGAAAGCAACGAGGAGAAAAACAGCAGGGATAAAGTTACGGCTACAAGCAGAATGTAAATCTAAACAGATACCGGTAAACCACCTTCTATTTCTATTTTCTTACTACTTCTGACAAGCTCAGAGGTGATAGTGAGCACTAAAAAATAATTACAAAAATTCCCCTCAAGTCCTTCCCTTGAGTTAGAAAAAAAGGATCTGGGGAAGAAAAAAATGGCATCTATAACATTTCCCACCTTTTTGAGTAGGAAAATTGGGGGAAAATTAGAATAAATAGGGAAAATATGGGGAAAATCCAGAAAATAGGGGTAAAATCTGGAGAAAAAAATATTTAAAAATCAGTAATTTTCAGACCTGCAAGCTGCCAGGATGACAAGGCATGTTGAATGTTATACCTTGGTGTACATGTATGCAAACCTGATATTCCCCACTTTAACATTGCAAATTCATGAGAAGCGGTAACTGATATTTTACAATTACATACATGTACAAACACATATCCGGGTGTTACACACAAACATCCCAGAACTGAAAAGTTTGTCATTGCTGCTTGCAGCATAAATGTACAAGGGTGAAAGACTCAAATACATGTAAGCCCGAAAATCGTATGGGACACGGAGGGAGGTATAAATTTAGAATTGAACTGAATACAGGGGTGATAGTGAGTAATTGGGGGAAATCAGGAAAAATCAGACAAAATAGGGGTAAAATCAGGGAAGAAAGAAAAAAATCTGTACAAAATTAATAAATCAAAAAACCTATTTAAATTGGGTAATTATCAGGCCTGCTGAATATAACATTTTAGAAATTTATGATACAACAGATTCATGCAGGAGATAAATACTTCTGTAGAACCTTGGTCATGAACCCCACTCTGCTGTCTCTGTGAAGCATTCGCTGGAGGGAGGGATCATGGATGGTGGAAGGTCCGGCATGTTCTGCAACTCTAGTGGGAGACTGAACTCCATGTCCTGGAAGACTGCCGATCCACCCGATGGATGCACTCCCTCTGATGATGATGTTGATGATGTGGTATCTTTGTTCTTCTTCCTCTTGTTCCTCTTCGCAAGCCAGTCATCCAGACTTGGCTCTGGCAGGTCGGCTGCAACATCCTCTGCTGCCTGGGCTGCAAGTTTCTTGGCTTCGATTTCTTTATGAATGAAGGCAAGCAAAATTGATCATGATAGATGACATTTTTCTCTTCATTACAATATTTAGTGACTGGAAATATATCACATCATCAGTATGAAAGAGATCCTTTTCTACAATATATGTTTGTGTCATAGCTAGATCAACCATCACTTTACAGACAAAAACTGTGTTTTCTTTATTTCTGAATACACAATTACATTATTTAAAAAAAACAAGAATAAAGGGAAGTATCAAACATATCAAAATTTATTATAAAAAATGAAATTTAAAAAAAAATTAAACTTTCAATTATTCAAGACGGCAAGTAATTTTGAACATACCGTAATCAATGAATTTTTTTGTCTTTAGTACAATATTTAGTGAATGAAAATATATCCCATCATCAGTACGTTGGGGGAAAAGGAAATAAGAGATCCTTTTCTACTTATGTGGTTTTTTCACAGCTAAATCCAACATCACTTGACATTGTATGAGACAGTGGGATCATAAAAAAATAAGAGACCTATTCATAAACAAATCATTAATTTAAAAAAAGGAAAATCCAACTGCTTTTTAAATTTCTACTTAATTCTGTACACAAAAGGTATCAAAAGCAATGGCAAATAAACTTGTATGAGTGTTATAAATGCAAGTTGTGGTGCTATCAAATCTATTGGTAAAAAGTACACCCGTCCAATCCAATACAAAAGTCTTTGTTATCTATTGTACCTTTTTCCTTGCAGTTACAAAGCACTGCATACATTACTCAACACGTTTTGGTCACACACTTACTTTCTAGCAGCTCACGTTCCTTCTCCGGAGTCAAATGAGAATATCTACAACTCCCTTCAAAGGTACAGAAACCTATACAAACAAAACAAAACAAAACAAAAAAATCAACATGACTGTACTAGCAACTACAGTGTACATGTACATGCCTTATGTAGTAGAAGTGGTGGTTATTTTACCCGACTGCTAAGAAAGCATAAATGCTTGTTAGTAAGCAGCCAGAGGACCGATTGCTTTAGGTTCTCTCCGAGAGAACTGGTAATGAGGATTAATGCCTTACCAAAGGGCACTAGTGCATCACCTTGGTTTCGAACCCGGGTCACTGGATTACGAGACTACTGCTCTACCGACTGAGCTATCGCGCCTCCTCTTATGTACCTACGGGTTAACGAAACGAGTGTTTAGTTTAAACAAAAAAAACAACTATGAACTAAATCAACTTTGGCTAACAATTTTGACTACCGGTAGTCGTATGACTAATCATTTCCAAAACCTTACAGGACTATCATGTACCCCAAACAAATATTCAATTTACTTCATTTTCTGGTTTTTCATTACATTCCTGCAAATCAGATTACATTTTCTAAACATACAGTGCAAATTATGATATAGGAGAGGTGTTGTGGTCTAGTGGATAAGTCACTTGACTGCAGATCACAAGGTTCGGGGTCCAAATCCTAGCTCAACACTTATGTTCAAGTTCTGACACCAAAAAACATGATCAAGTAACCAGGAGACATGTCGATAGCAGTAGCACATCTTTTCTTCCCTTAGTACTCTACACAACTGCTATTTTTATAGATCTATACATGTACATGCACCGGCCTGTCGCCCGATAGCAGGGGACTGGCGGGTACATCTATCTAGGCCTGTAACCGATCATTGGATCGGGGGCCGATCAAAGCGCCAACTTACAGGGTTACATCTATCAAAAACTACACAACACCACACACTTACCTGACTGCTTCAGCTTGAGGCATGTAATTTTGGCTTTCTCTTCAGACAAAATATCTTCTGGTTCTGAAATGTGAAGAAAAATTGTGAGAAGATTACCTTGGCTGAAACTCTGAAAGGAAAGAAAAGTCATATTATTTAATATTGTTTGCAATTGCAGGTCGAGTATACATTTAAAAATCTGCGCGGAAGAAGAAAAAAGTCAATAAAAATGTGGACAATCCCTATTTTTTAGGACGTGATTTATCCTTGTTTATGCGGACGATCCTCATTCTCGGACCAGCACCCCTTCTGTTAATGTGTAATTTTTTTCCAAGCAAGAATAATTCAACGTTATCATTCATGCATATTTACGTCTTTTCTTCATCTCAGCTTCATGAATCATGCTAGACAGAAATAACCATCTGATTTGGGTCATTTCTTTAATAAAACTGACATTTGTTGTCATTCCCCAATACAGATGGTACACCAGAGATCTCGTACCGTGCGGGTAATTTAGAGCCACAGCGGAACAGCTTTTCGTTTCCGACATTTCTCCCCCGATTTTCTTTATTTAGATCTAATTTTCTGATTTCTAAATCAGATGTAAATAAGGTTGGTATGTCATTTGTCCTAATTACAGTTATCAAAATTTGATAACTTAATATTAAATACATAATTTACGGACTTACTTATATGAATTATCCAATTTGTATCTCAGAACCGCGAAGCAGTACGTTCATGCATTCAAAATATTACCCGGCGGCCGATATATTTCCGGGTCCACCTACCAAAACATAGCCAATGGCAATGGCCAATCAGAGCACTCGTTTCGTGGGAGTTCGTTGGTCAAGCCGGGCCGACTCGTAAGTAGCTACGGTAGCTATTGGACGTTCGAAAAGAAAAAATGAATATTCATCAACTAAAACCAAGACGGATAATGTTGACGACGAGACTTTCTCGGGCATTAATAGGATCTAAATGAGCAAGCTATCGTAAGTCAAATAAGCTATATATATGTTATTTTTAATTAGACTCTAATTATTGTAATATTGCAGCATGTATGAGGATGTAAAGAGTGAAAATCTTGTAGCATATCTCATTCATCGCGGTCCTGCCGAACCGAACCATTGGTTCCGTACAGTTCCGATAGGACAATCTTCAGTCTCTATAATCAGTAGGGGCGCTGGTCCAAGAATGAGGATCGTCCTCATAAACAAGGATATCCTCATAAACGAGGACAAAATGCGTCCTCAAAAATAAGGGTTGTCTGCATTTTCGAGGACGTTTTTTTTCATCGGCGCTCTGGGGGTTTCATGTTACAGAACGGCCTGCTAGCGATGCCAAAAATGGATTCCCCGGGGGAAAATAACTCTAGTTCACCGTCTACTTTTATGGGTTGTCCGTCTTCCCAAGGATTTATTGCTTATAATGTGAAAGTCTCTGTAGAATTCTACAATGTCAATGTAAAATGCATCAAGAAAATCATTGCAGAATCCGTTTTTTGCATCGCCAGTGCGCCGATCAAAAATATGAAACGTCTGCAAAAATGCAGACGGTCCTTATTTTTTAGGACGCATCGGTCCGTGTTTAGGAAGACGATCCTTGTTTATGAAGACGATCCTTATTCTCGGACCAGCGCCCCTACTGATAATCGGAGGTCTAGTGGAGCCAGACGTAGTCTCAGTGGAACAACCGACGATTAGAGAGACTGAAGCTTTTGGTCTAGAATCATGCGTGAACTGGGACTCGCGTGTGTGAATGTGAATTTCTTTGTGTGTGACTGTGAATTTTTAAAAAAAAGTTTTTCATCATGATTTCAAATTTAATTTGGCCTATAAATTTCATATGCAAACAATATGGAATGAATACACATGTGAACTGTGTGTTGTACAAGGTTGATATGAGAGGCAAAAATGCAAATGTTAGAATTCTAGAAGACTAGACAGTAGATCTAGACACTGATATTGATAACTGAATGCAACGTGCACGTGGGGATTTGTGCAAACGGACACGAGACGCCGCACCACGCCACGCCGCTCGACACCCGGCCCACATGCAGACGAAAGACCTAACTTACCTCTAAAAAGAGAGTAATGCAGCTTTCGAAGTCGGTCGTGAACAACTCCATTGAGGTGTTTCTTTCTATTCTGTGAGTTGTCTGCGAAAGTTTTGTCACAGTAGTCGCAATAGTATCTTTTCCCCATTGTATTGAACGGCCAAGATAGAACTTCAAGACGAAGATTGAAGATACAATTACATCACTCAGCTCCTTGAATGAATGAATGAATGAATGTTCTATGGAACGCGGAACGTACCGTACGTGTGATCTTACGTGCCCACTGATCTTTTCCGTAGAGATCAGTGGTGTGGCCGCGCCAGAGTGCACGTGCGCGTGCGCCAAATCGACACAAGTCTACGTTTTTGTCTTGTTTTTGTTTATGTATTTAGACTTCTAATTGTTTTTGTTTGTAATTTATGGCCTAGCGCCCTTGGGCATCGCGTCATCTCTATTTAATAGGGCGATACCCCCTCAACATTTTATGCATTTCAAAATAACTTTTACAAAATATTTTCAAAGATGCTAATAGCTTTCCATAATTTTTAAGTCCAACTTTATAGAGATAAGTTCAACTTAGGATCTTTGTGAAACACCCCCCCTGGTGTTACATATTAATACAAAGCACACCCGATATTAGACCGAAAGCTTCAGTCCCTATAATCATCGGTTGTTCCACTGAGACTACGTCTGGCTCCACTAGACCTCGGTTATAGGGACTGAATGACTGCCTATGCCAGCCTGTGTTGAAGATATTCGGCTAGATTTTAGCCGTTAGGCCCCTCCCACAAACATGACAAACTTGCCACGGCCGTATTGTTATGCCCCCAAAATCCCCCGAAATGTCATTTTACCTCGTGAATATCCAATTTTGAATTAGGCCTAGGCTATAATACATCGGTTCCACTTACTAACTTGATTGATATAATCCGTTTAATGGTCCCTTTTGTCGTGTAGGGATCAGTGATTGTTGGAGGCGAGGAGCATAAATAAAGACGCTGTACTAGTTCTTGTTATAATTCACGAAAACCTTTAATCATCATAGATACTTGTCGTAATTATCACATTCACAAATACAAGTCTCTGTAGTCTATCTCGAAATCAATGTTCAGCTGGTGATGACTGAAACCGAAGTCCCTATCATTCTCCAACTTTACATTCAGGAAAGTTTGGGGAGAAAACCAATGTTGGGAGGGGTGACTTATTCATGCTTATCATTGGTCAATGGTCAGGGTTGTCATGGTATTATGGGGAGTGGCTATGGAGAGTGTAAGTGACTGGGGTTTGGGCATATGAGTCATAGTTATTGGAATGTGGTTCGATCCTTGAATCTAAATCTTGGGTGGTCATTAATGGTCAATTGTTTATAATAAAAAGTAATGGGATAATGGGATTCTGTTTTATCATGGAGCAGGTGGGAGAAAGGTGAATGAAAGGTGAATGACTGAAAGGAGGGGGGAATAATACAAGTACTACATAACATCCCCTTTCTTTGGGAAATGAGACTCCCTTCCCTTCTTTAAAAAATTAGTGGCATAGATTAAAGATTACATAATTATTAAGGGAAGTGAAACCAACAGAATGTATTCAATTTATTGTCCACTTGACTCTCACACCCTCTCTCTCACTCTCTCATACAAATTTTCTACAATAACATGGTAAAATCTATTCTATTTTACAATTCTATCTAAACATAACAGACCATCAACATGAAGTATAATAAATGAAACAAATAGTGCATTAACTTGTGCAGACTTATGCACGTTAACACATCCAATCTATCGCAACAAAATTAGTTAATCTTAATCAGCAAGAGCGATTAACTATGGAATCTTAACAAATTCCTAAGATCAAGAATACAAACAATACTGCTAATAATGTCAATTCTATTTGTGTCATTCCAACGATAACACCAAGTTTTGTATGCAATAACAGCAATAACAAGAACAAAATGTATACATGCTATAAATTCTAGCATTTGATCAACATGAGAATGAAAAGGAAAGTCAACAGGAGCGCTCTAGAAATGACAGTTTCCTATGTTTTGAAAGGCCTTCCTGCATTTCAAATGAAGCATCAACATAGACTTTAATGTAACTATCAATCCTATCCTGTTGAAGAAATATTCCAATGTCCATGTTAAATTTAAGAACAAAATAAACAAGTACTTTCAAACTTGTTAAATCATCAATTGACAAGTGTAAATTTAAACTCATCCAGTTCGCTAACCTTGCGATGATACATATAATCGTTCAAAAAAATTATAAGATATATAAGAAACTAAGTAAAAACATATTGTCAATCGCAATGTAGCAAACTATTACCAGTATTTACATTACATTAAGTACAATTGCCTGAAAAATTTCTGAGGAGTTCCTGTCACAGGAATGAGTCTGTAGGTAAGTATCTGTCTGATTAGTTTGTCGGTATCTTTGTAAAGTCCGATGTTCCACCAAAAACCAATTGGTGTAGTTTTACCGTTACATACTTTGTCGTATGATGTCAAGACTTGTAATCGTCCGTCTTTGAATCGTCCTCTGTGAATTGTCATGTGTCCAGTGTTGGGGGCAGTCATAAGTAGGTCAAGTTGTTTATCTAAATCTGGTTTAGTCAGAGGGGTGGGTGACGCTATACCATTGTTTTCTGTCATGGCGTGCAAATAGTCTGAGGTATCAACAGAGTCAGTAATCTGAGAGCATTCTACTGGTGCTGCATGGAATTCGGGCAATTGTTCATCATTTTCATCGATGAAGTTTATAGTGTTTGTACACCCTTGTTCCTTGTCAGTAGTGTTTCTTCCTAATGCTTCTCTCAGCTTCTGTATGTGTGTTATGTTTGTCTTATCGTCCGAAGCTCTCATGAAGCAAGGTTTAAGTCGATTGTAATTGAAGATGTCACGAAGGATTTCTCCTTTCATTGTCGCAAGAATGTAATGAGTCCTGTCAATTACGTCATGTATAACTAGTGGGCCAACCCATTCTGCTGCAATTTTCTTGGAATTTGCAGTCAAAGAGGAAGAGGTAGGCTTGTAGAGGTAGACAAGCTGACCAATTGAGTAGATTGGGGTCTTGTCTAATTTGTTAGAGATCTTTGTATTTTGTTTCTCTTGCTGTTTCCTTTGTAATGACAGCATTGTGTGAGATAATTGGTCAAACTTCTTTTTGAGGTGGTCTGCATACTCATCGAAAGAAGATGAGAGGCCAGACATGGGGTCGAAAGACAAATTGGATAGATTAGGGGGCTCTCGGCAAAACACAAGCTCGTAGGGGCTGTGATCTCCAAGATGGGGGGAAGAGAAAGAGTTGTATGCATAACATGTGGTCGACACAAATCTAACCCAATCAGTGCCAAATTGGTTTAGGTTCACTTTGAGAAAGTTTGAGAGGGTCTGGATGTGCCTCTCTGTGTGTAAACTCCCATGGTTCTCTACACTGATTACCTTGCGGTCAATGGTCAAAGTCGCGCATAATGCAGTCAGTAGCTTACCTGTCAGGGAAGCTGCTGCGTCAGTAACGAGACACGATGGTGGTCCAAAAATGCAGATGACTTTTTGGATAAGTGCCTCGCAAATTGTCTCGGCATCGAGCGATTTCAGAGGGGCGCAAATTACAAATCTTGTAATTTCGTCGCAGATGACCATCAAGTGTCTATATCCAGTATGTGAGGTTGGCATGGTCTTAAAGTCGAGACTAATGTAGCCTCTTGTCGATGCCCTCGCGCTGTTGGAGTCTCTAAATTCTGACGAGCGAAGCGAGTCAGAGAAACCGAGGCGCTTGCGCTGAGGGCCTCTTGACAAGTGATCTGAATTATATATTCATGAGACCCGATTTCCTACTGAATTATGCATGTCTAGACCGCAGCGATTGTGTGCGTGTACGTGTGTGTTCGGGATTGCCCAACTAGGCTAGTCTGCAAGCACAGACCCTAATTTGACACTTTATCAAAAAATCATTGTGCCTTGAGAGAAGCCTAGCCCAGCTATCTACTGGTACCTACTGGTTGTACCAATATAGGTCAGGAGCAGCTATAGTACGTGGCATATGGTAGTCTTATAGTGCACACTCTCTTTTACGACTGACCAGGGTCTGTGCTTGCAGACTACAACTAGGCGGCCAGTCTCGCTCTCACGGAGGGAATTCGCACAGAGCGGTAGATATTACGTCATAGTAGCTCTCTCTGATTGGATGACTTTCACCGAACTCTGCTGGGTCGGAATATTCGCCAAACAAAGTAAAACATAAGAAATTCAGATCACATGTCAAGAGGCCCTCAGCGCAAGCGCCTCGGTTTCTCTGACTCGCTTCGCTCGTCAGAATTTAGAGACTCCAACAGCGCGAGGGCATCGACAAGAGGCTAAGACTAATGCGGTCAAATGGTCTGTATGAGTCAGGAATACGAGTGTGAAAGGGTCTTAGTCTGTCTGGCTTGCCTTTGAATTGCTGGCAACGCATACAAGCCTTAACGTAATTGTTGATTCTCTCAAACATGTTTGGCATGTAGAAGTTCCGTCTAATAGTCAAGTATGTTCGTTGTGTTCCTTGGTGGTTGCTAAGTAACGTGTCGTGATGTTGAGATATGATCATATCTGTTAGGGTCTCGGGAATTGCGAGTTGTAGTCTAAAGTCGTCATCTTTAGTGAAGAAAAGTCTGAACAGTATTCTTCTGCCTTTAATTTGACTGTCTTTGCAGCTTTCCTGTCACTAGGCAAAATGTCATGGGCGAGAAAGTCATAGACAGGTTTAAAGAATGGTGAGGTTTCCTGTTCCGTTTTCAGTTTTCTCATGTCAACAGGTAGATTGTAGTCCCTAATTATCTTTCGCTTTATCAGATCAGTCATCTTGTCTAGTTCATGTTGTTTGGGAATGTGTCTAGCTTTGATGTTGTCTACCTTAGAGGTCAATGGTCTAGGGGGAATGTAGAGGTCAGAGGGTACTTCACGGTAATGGTCATTGTGAATTTTATTGCATCTGTCAACAAGTCTGGGTTCTGTAGTGGGAACAGGTGGGGTTTGTCTGGTAGGAGGAATTGTGTATTCCTGGTTCTGTGGGAGGAAAGGATGGTGAACTCCACGTGGGTGTATAGGGGGTGTGCCCTGTCTAGTAGGTCTGTGATTGGCTGGTTGTGGAGAGATAGTCCTAGGTGGCAGTGAGGGGGGTGTGGTTTGTTTTGGCTGGTCAGTTTGCCTTTGTGTTGTGGGATTCGTAGGGGTTTGTTCACACCTGTTAGGTTTCTTGGGATTGATTTCAGGAATGGGAATACCCATTTTCTTAGCATAGGCACGAGTTACTATGCGGTCAGTCTGTTGGGCTGGGTGTAAGGTGTCCATGTCAAGTAAATCACTATCGTCAAATAGGCAGCATGCAATGGGGACGACCCTGTCAATCTCCTCATGGTTGCCAGAAGGGGCTCTTGAAAGAAAATCTGCCAAAACGAGTTCAGTTCCCTTTTTGTACCCAATTTGGAAGGAGTATTCAGATAATTTCAAAATCAATTTTTGCAGTCGTGTTGTGCACGGTGCATCTTTTGACTTTAAAATCTGGACTATTGAACTATGGTCAACGAATGCATTGAACTCACATCCTTTAAGCAAATGCTTAAAGGCTGAGACGTTGATCAATAGTCCAAATAGTTCCAGCTCTGTCACGCCGTATCTCTGACATGCATCGGGCAATACTTTTGAGTAATAACCCATAACACATTCCTGTCCATTAATAAGTTGTGTTAAGTAAGAGCCGGTAGCAGTCCGTGAAGTGTCACTGTATAATGAGAATCGTCCTGTACTTTGGGGCATGTGTAATACTGGTGGGTTGGTCATTAGCTCTTTAACTTTGTTAAAGGCAGTCTCGTGTTCGTCAGTCCAGATGAATTTGTTTTTCTTTCTAGTCAGTTGGTGTAGTGGTTTGAGAACAGATTGAATATTGGGGAAAAATCCGGCAACATAGTTCACTGCTCCCACTAGTCTCCTAACTTGTCTGGGGGTCTTCGGTTTGGGCATGCCATGGATGGCAGCACACCTGTCACGAAGGGGTCGAAAACATGCCTCTCCCACCTTATTGACAGTGATTCGGTGGCCCATGTAATCAACATCAGTGCGGAAGAGCTTGCACTTTTTCGGGCTGACTTTCAGTCCGTTGTCAGAGAGGGCCTTTAGTACATCTATCAAGTGGGATCGATGGGAGGTCTTGTCTTGGCTAAATAGTATAATGTCGTCATGGTGAGCTATGCAAAATTGCCTAGAATTGGGGATCGAACCCAAAATATCGTCAATCTTTGCCTGAAAGATAGCGGGTGAAACGTTTAAGCCTTGTGCCAAACGTTTGTAGAAGTAATGTTTCCCGCCATGGTATGATGCAATGCCTGTATACTTTTGAGCTGACTTGGATAGGGGGATGCAATGAAAAGCTGATTTCAAATCAATCACACTAAGGACCTTAGTGTTAGCATTGCCAATTCGTTTGAGGGTTTCCGAAAGTAGGGGGAAGGGATGATTAATTCGTTTAACTCTAGAATTGAGATACCGAAAATCAGTAACAACTCTCTTTTCGGAGGTGTTCTTTTTGGAAAGAAGGAGGACAGGTGAGGTGTATGATTGATGTCCTACTTCTAAAATTCCCAATTTGACAAGTTTGGTTAGCTCATATTCTATCCTAGCCTTGTCAGTCTCAGTAAGGAAATTATGGGTCAAAATCGACCTCCATGTTGAAAATCTTGCAAGCCGTTTTAAACTCTCGCTGCCGTCAATCTCATCCCTTTAGTCTACGCCGAAGGCAAAATGATTATGAAGGAAAAACTGTGCGCCATCTACACGTTCGTAATGGCGTTATCACAGTTTTTCCTTCATAATCATTTTGCCTTCGGCGTAGACTAGAAGGGATGAGATTGACGGCAGCGAGAGCTTAAAGGGAAAGTCCACCCTGAACTTAAGTTGTTTTTAATAAAAGCAGAACAGTGAGAGAAACATATCAGTGAAGGTTTGACGAAAGTCCGACAAAGGATACAAAAGTTATGAATTTTTAAAGTTTTAATTTTGTGACGTCACATGCGAGCTGCTCTCCTATACGTTGTGTACTGTAATTTCCATAAATTGCCCCCTTTTCATGGTTCTTGATGAAGGAATGGATCTATTTCATAGAGGCGTGTATAAAAGCATGTGTCTGATAATATATCGAATGCACAGGTAAAATAATTATTATTTTTCTGAGAAAATGGCAATTTATGGAATTTACAGTACACAACGTATAGGAGAGCAGCTCGCATGTGACGTCACAAAATTAAAACTTTAAAAATTCATAACTTTTGTATCCTTTGTCGGATTTTCGTCAAACCTTCACTGATATGTTTCTCTCACTGTTCTGCTTTTATTAAAAACAACTTAAGTTCAGGGTGGACTTTCCCTTTAACACGGCTTGCAAGATTTTCAACATGGAGGTCGATTTTGACCCATAATTTCCTTAAAAGGGACCATTAAACGGATTATATCAATCAAGTTAGTAAGTGGAACCGATGTATTATAGCCTAGGCCTAATTCAAAATTGGATATTCACGAGGTAAAATGACATTTCGGGGGATTTTGGGGGCATAACAATACGGCCGTGGCAAGTTTGTCATGTTTGTGGGAGGGGCCTAACGGCTAAAATCTAGCCGAATATCTTCAACACAGGCTGGCATAGGCAGTCATTCAGTCCCTATAACCGAGGTCTAGTGGAGCCAGACGTAGTCTCAGTGGAACAACCGATGATTATAGGGACTGAAGCTTTCGGTCTAACCCGATATATACATTCTAGTTTAGCTGGTTTAACATACTGTAAGTGCAATAAAAAGACAATTTTGAATTGAACTTTCCACCCAAATACAAAAATGAAAACCATGTTCATTAATAATGTGATCAATGTGAGATTTAACTCCCATTGCTAAGATTGATATCCCTTTTTATTGCATGCAATACAAAGGGATATCAAGACAATTAACAGTAAGTAATTACCTGTTCCACCTTTAATTTGCTTATCCGAAAGGTAAAGCTAAGTAAGCATGATATATACTTGTATAGATAATTAAAAAAACAAATAGAATATACTTAAAGGTAATACAAACTTTTGGAAACTTTTGGAAATTGGGTGGATAGTGATTCTTTATATACAATTTTTATATATTTGGATGCCCTTGTGGATGTTTTATAAGCACTAGAAAATTTAGCCACTAAAACACTTCTGCTTTCGAGAAAAGTTGAATATAAAAATGTACCGGTGCTCCCGGTAAATGTTCATGAATTTCGAATAGCGCCTACGGTCGTACTATGGTAGCTGCGACCATGAAAATCTCAGAATATGTAGTTGTGATATATAATTTCCAAACGAGAATAGCTAATCGGTCGATTTTAGTCAAGAAACATTGTTTTATAGATTAATTAATATCTTGACCTCGAGAGGGAGCTATACAACATAAAGAGTTTATTATTTACAATTTCATAACTTTAGACTCGATTTCAACCGCGGCAATGATCACTGAATATTGTAGGATCGCAATATGTTAATTTGAACCCGAATTCATGACCCCATACCAAAACTTTCTATTACTTTTAAGGGCCCACTACGAATTATGTTTTATTATTGACAAATCAAGACCGGTCGTTTATATATTTTATTTTAAAAAAGAAGATAGTCCGACGTCCGTCATCAACGAATGTGGAATGTTGCAATCACTGATCGCGTATTGTTGGAGAACAATAATTTATTCCGGATAGCGTTCCCTATATGATAATTACGGCATATAGCGTTCAAATACGTCGATTAAATATGGACTCTATCCAACGAACAGGGTTGATGGAATGGATCGGGGTTGCTTGATCTCCTCAAGAAAGCAGAAGATCGACAGTTGGAAACATATTTTCTCCGCAGTGAAGGGCTATAAAAAGGAGGTTAAAGCCCAAGTCCGCTCCATAAATAACTTACTTTCAATAGAACCAGAAAAATCAGACAAACCAATCAAAAAAAGTTTGAGCAAAATCGGATAACTAATAAGAAAGTTATGAAATTTTAATGACATGAACAACTTTGAAAATAACCACACAAATTGGCAACTCACCCATGAGTCTGTGACGTATGGTCCTCACTATCCACTAATTATTTTCTTTATATTGATACTATAAATTTCCTATTTTCACCCTAAGAATCGTATTTCTTCACACCAGCATCCAAGTTAGATTGTTAGTAATATGTTTTTGTGTGGATGCACAAATAAAGAGTAATTTTCGTCCAGTTAAATCATGAAAAATTGAATTTTGATAAACTTTTTATATAAAAATCAATAATTATGAATATACTATATCCAGAAAATACTATCAATTTTTTAAAATTCATAAAAGTTTTTGGGAAATTTCATGCACGCAATATGATACAAATCATATAATCTGGGCAAAAGCATGGGAAATCTCTTTTTGGGGGATAAAAAGGGAAATTAATGGGATTAAACTATATAAAGCAATTGATAAGTTGTGAGGTCATGACGTCACAAACTGATAACCATCTTGGCATTTGTGTCGTGATTCTCATTGTTCCATAGTTGTACATACTTTTTCAAAAATGCATAACTTTCTTATTAGTTATCCGATTTTGCTCAAACTTTTTTTGATGTAGGAAAAGACGACTATTAGTTGTCGAATCGACAATAAGAGCTATAGAGCCAGTAAGTAATAGTCTGATTTTCAGACCATTGTACCGATCGAATGGTCGAACGTTTTATGATACGCAAAGATTCAGTGATTTTGTTTAAGTCAGTTTAATTTTGGCCATTACAATTACAAGAAGTGGGTTATTCACTTATTGATGTATGCTCATGTACCCTTTACAGCTCATTTTATGTTATTACCAAAGAAGAAAAAGCCAGTCAGTCACTCAATAGTGTCTGACAGTGAAGTCCAGCAAGTAAACGGGTTTCCTTGCATAATTTGAACATTAGGGAACTGCTAACGTTTAAATTTCACAGATAGGACATACATGACATATTCGTAATTCCTGCACAGCTCTACAGAATTTGATGTTGGCTGCAAAAGGGACGTAGAAAATATATAGCAGACCACATAACAACTGAACTGGACAGAGATACCCTTTTATGACGCTGACGCCCTCAGTAGCGGACTGACTCCCGATTTGACCAGACCAACGCCAGAAGTTAGTTTGGATACCAACAATATGTAAAAGAGACATAATAACAACAAATACATAAAATAATCTCTTTCCAATTCAGTGTTTCACAAGAGTGGCAAACAAAAGGCAATATCGCATACTAAGGCGAAACATACGAAACATACATGCATAGGTACTAAACATAGTCAAAGATATAGGAATCTGAAGCGTATAAAAATCCCCTCAAGCAAGCAGTAACTCCAGGAAGCTCCGGCGTCGGCGTCGGAGCTTATCAGATCCTTTCTTTACACAGACTTTTCCTTCTGTGTCCTTCGTCGACTGACCAACTATATTCACAAGGGTTGCTCTAAAAGCAAACAGTTATTTACGTATAATACAACTATAATCCACAGGAGATGTACTATATGCCTATGCATTGACCAACATTACTTTCACCATAGACCTAGCTACCACGGTCTATGCTTTCACTCAGGAGATTAAGTCTTAAGAGAATGTGCTAAACTCTGTAGCGAATCACAAGTTGCCCGACAGAGAATGGGAATTTAAATGATATTCATCTCAACAAAGTTTTAAGAATTGAAATACATTTAGCTAGCAATATACAGGTATAACCATATACATCACTCTAGATTAAGAATGACAATGTGAGAATAGTGAGAATATCATTCTCTTACCTAAAAAGGAGCCAGCTCCAGTACACGTCTTCCCCTCACAATGTTCAGGAGCACTTGTTTGCAATGTCCAAATATGCGGACTTGGAGATAACATTCCAAGGAGAGAGGGGGTCAGAGAAGAGAGAGTGGAGGATAGAGCTAGAGGCCTGTAGGGTTATGCTCATGGTATTGTTATGTAGTACTTGTATCACTCCCCTCCCTTTAGTCATTCACCTTTCATTCACCTTTCTCCCACCTGCTCCATGATAAAACAGAACCCCATTATCCCATTACTTTTTATTATAAGCATTTGACCATTAATGACCACCCAATATTTAGATTCAAGGATCGAACCACATGCCAATAACTATGACTCATACTAGGCCCAATTCCCCAGTCACTTGCACTCTCCATTACCACTCCCCATAATACCATAGCAACCCTATAACCATTAACCAATCAAAGCATTTCAATTACTTATTCCCAAATGTTAACGCCCCTAAAACTTGATATAAGGGAGGCTTCTCAACTAGAGAAGGAGGATTTTGAGACAGACTACAGAGACTAGAGAGAGAGATAATAGTTTGTATCTCGTATTCTAGAGTCGTCTACTACTAGTATAGAGACTCATAATGATTGTGTTATGTAGTTAAGTATTGAGATTGAATAAATGCTTCTGAAATTGTAAACAAGAATCCTCGCCTCCTCGCCGATCCCAACACGACGGTATGAGAGAGGGGAAAGGAATCGGAGAGAGATGAGAGAGGGGGGGCAACTGTGCTGAGGGAACTTAATTACACGTTATGGGTTTTACATTATCCTAAAATTAACCATTTAGTTTTATTTTTGTTTAAAAGTGGACTGTTAACCTTATTGAAGGCTAAAAAAAATCCTCTGTGTGCCCATGCCTTGAGCCATAATGCATGGCCGTCCAGAGGATTTTATTATGTTGGGGACCGGGGTAAAATGCAATAAACTATTGAAAATTTATTGCATTTTCTGTTGTTTTTTTAATTTATGGAAACTGCCCCCTACCCTAGCCCCCGCTGCGTACAGTTATGGTTCAGTGACAAAGCAATGGCCTCGTAACTGTGAGGCCCCAGGAACAAAACCGTGTCGATGTGCTATATAAGGATTGTATTATGTTACGTAATCATATTTCTATTCACATTCTCTGTTTCAATCTTTCCTTAGCCTGTGATAATTTATGCTCTATTTATCATTCCATAATTATACAGTTAACCCTAATAAGGCCGGGGGGGGCCATTATGGCCCCCCCCCCCCCTCCACGATTTTTCTGATTGTTCGAGAACGCATATGGATGGCGCCTCGCCGCTCGCTGACTTTTTTCTTTAGAGTCTTGCGCATCTTTGAAAAAAAAAAAAAAAAAATCGGACCTATAGTTACAAGGTCACGTGACCTTTTGTCTTTGCATGTCAGCCCGAAAATCGCTCATTTTTGTGATTTGTGTACAAAACATATGGAAATGTCATTTTTCCTAAAAATAGATCAAACATTGGTTATTGGGTCTTGTTTTACAGTTTAGGTGGTTGTTTTGGGAGTCAAAATAGTTGAATTGTAGGAAGAAATGAAAAAAAAAAAAAACAATAACATAAATAAGTTAAAAAAACAATGAAATACATAAGAAATTATCAAAACAAGAGATAACATAAGGAATAAGCTGGCTCTTCCAATTTTTTTTGTCGTATTATTGTTCCAAATGGTCTAATGAATATATGTAGTGAAAAAGAATGCTTAAATATGAATAATATAGGATTTATGGGTAAAAATGTGATTTTATGACGTTATTTGCATAAATTACCATAAATATGCAAATTAGGGATTTTTTTCAAAAAATTGAAATTATCATATTGTTCTATACACTTCACTTGACACGCGTGCAAATTTTCGCGGAGATCGGCCGTTTCACGGCCGAGATCTTAGGGGGGGGGCCATAATGGCCCCCCCCCCCCCCCGGCCGTAGTAAGACTTCAAATAGCCCGGCCTTATTAGGGTTAAACCTCAATATAACAAACAACCTTGGACGAAAAAAACAACATTGACATTATTCAGAGTGAGAGAAAGAGAGAGAAGAGGGGGAGAGGGAGAGAGAGGGGAGGGGGCGAAAAGCTGCTCCCAAAAACAGCTGATTTAACTCGTAATAAGTTTGTTATAAAAGTATTATTTACAAAACGGTTCCACTATAATTTGTTTCCCCATGTCTTTTCTTAGTTTTTAGTATTTTCCCGATTGAAGGCTTTCCTGTTGTCATTTTCTATTTCTATCTTTGCTTTTGTATTTCTTTGTTATGTTGGTCTCACGGAACTTTGGGTCCTAAGGGGTACCGGTATACGGGGATGTCCCCATGAAAGGCAGGGGGACATCCCCATTAATGAGGGTAATGATGTGGTAACATTTTATATGAAAAGCAAAAAGGAATGCACAAAAGAAAGCGACGAATCAAGCAGAAAAAGAAAAAAAATGATGGGCAAAAGAAAAGAGAAATTATCAAGGAATATCGTGACGAAAAGGGGAAAGTACAAAAGCCTAGTATGCCTAATATGTTACTAAACAGATAAACATACGCACACATTATATTTTTGTTTAAAGAAGCATAATTGCTTTATTCAGATCGCTTCTTTTCATTTTGTTTGAATTCTTACAATGCTGCATTTACGTTTCAAGTAATAAAACACAATCAGAATTGCTTTATCAGCGTGATGAAGAACTCCACCGGCTTTAATGTATTCGCCGTAATACAATCGTGTAGATTTAATTTACACCAAAAAATCGACGATATCAAAGATAACCAGAAGAAGTTTAAACTACCATTTGTGTTTTTTATGCAAAAAGACATATGAATACTGAATAAATTGTTTTTTGAGTAGAACACCATAACATTTGTGCCTATTCATAATTATGTAAACTTGAGATAGTTCAAACGAGAATGAAATACAGAAAATGTATTTTTATTAATGTAAACAGAACTCAGTAGAAATGGAGCTATTTTTATTAACAGCTCTAAATTGAGTTTATATTCATTACATTTGCAATTAAGTTTAAAAACAAAATAAACAACAAAAAAAATCCATTTGTCCACAGTAAATGAAAGATTAGAACATACACTAATTTGTTGTAATTTCAGATGGCTATTGATGGCATTGAGGTTAGTTACAATCCGTTTGGATCATTACAGCGGCCAAACTATTCCTAATAATAAGTTTTCTGATTTCTTTTTTCTTTAAATAATCATCCAGAATAAGTCTCATTCATTTAAGGCATCATTAAAGTGTTTGAGATACAAGTAATAACCAACATTGAATATTATATACATTTAGTAAAATAATGAAGAAGTATAAATAAGAGGTTTATGAAAAGCTGAACAAAAATGTACATTCCGTAAACTTTTGACATAAAAATAATGAAAGTTATTTACAAGATACAAAAATTAACGTTTACACATTTCAAAAGAATTCATATTTTCAAACATGATACCCTATTTCAGCATATAAAGATTTCTTAGTAAAAGAACAACATTAGAGAGAAATATAGCATATTTATTACACCAACACCGACGAAGGTACTATTTTACTTATTTCTTCTGGCTAATACGAATATCTATAGCCAAGTAATCAAGATTTAAACTTTTAAAGGATATCAAAATTACCGGTAATACGAAATTTAAATTGTCTCATAATATGAAATTCATTAACAAAAAACAAAAAGTTATTTTCTCTCACAGTGCATAAAGTAAACGGATACAGAAAAGAATAAAATAGAAGGGGACCAATTCCTCGTTTCATGAACGATGAACCCATTTGCCTAAAATGTCTGATAATGAACCCATTTGCCTAAAACGTCTGATAATGAACCCATTTGCCTAAAATGTCTGATAATTTAGTTTTTTGTTTTGTTTTTTTGTTAGTGCCCAATTAGTCCGCTGTCATCCGATTGTTTCATATTTTTTTTAAAGCTGCTTTTAAGAGATTTATGCACAATTTAACAATCGCACACTCTTTTTTCCCCACCCATCAAAACAGATATATCATTTTTAATGGAATATGTTTTTCAAAAGCTCTTTAAAACCGATTTATGCAATTTATACAATAAAGGCCTATCATTCAAACACTTTTGGTAATTTTTCAACATCCAACGAATAAAGATAAACGATTCGGCTTGCACCCACTAAATGATTTTAAAAAAGTACCAAAAAAGTCTTAGAACCAGGGAGTTTACTGGGTGCAAGCCGAAATTTCTTTACATATTGAAATTAGTCCGAGGAAGCCTAATATAACCGAAAAAAAAAATATCAATTTCAAGGAATCTGTGACACTAAATCTTAGTGCTTAATTTGGTTTCTTCCAACAAACCTTCAAAATTTCAACCATCAAATTAATTTTGCAAACATACATGTAGCAGAAAGGTGTTGTTTCGTGAAATCATATTTTATTGTAAAATAAAAAAATAAAAACAAGCTTCAACTTCAGTTGGGTAGACAAATCTTATAACATTCATTTCTTCTAATCTAAAAACAATCATAGTTTTGTAACTATGTTCCTTCTTCATCTAGACTATTTGTTTATTCCTTTATGCCTTCTGTTTCATTTTCATACGTCTAATCTTTATCTTCTCGTTCTTCTCTTCCACTCATCAATCCTCCTCTCCCCTTTTCCTTTATCATTCTCCTTCGTTTATTTCGTCCTCCTCTCTCTATAGTACGTCATTTCCCTTCTTCTCCTCCATCATTTTGCCGTCAATTTTTTTTAACCTCCTTTGCAGCAATTTAAATTTTTGTTCACAATTTTAAAAAGTACTGATGTTTAAATACAGCATTCGTGATTCTTATCAGATAAAAACCATATAGTAATATATACAAAAGTGATGAATCACGATAAACATTAATACATAAATGAACTTCGCTGGCCAATATGAATTTATGTTCGTCACCCCCAAAAAAGGTTTATACGCTATAGTACATGAACCAAATCAAGATCCTAAAACGGGGAAGTAGAATTATTCAGAAAGTCTGATTCGTTTATTTTTTTAACAAAATCAATTTTCAAGGTGCATAAGAAGAACAAAAGTCTTAACTACCGTAATCATTTAAAATAAAGCAACATCGTATAGGTAAGATATATGACTAAGAAATAGCTACGCTTTAAATTGTGCGATACACTAGGCAAAGCGGACGGACAGAATAGCGAACAATCGGAACAAAATTAACGAATAAAAAACGTGATCGCTAGAACATAAAATGTAGAAACTTTATATCATTACCTATTTGTATCGAATGCAGCGGTGTTCTTAAACACAATAAATCCTTGCTCACATCTATACTTTACTGATCAATTTCTAGATTAACTACTAACTTCCCAATCATGCTATGATCTGTTTAATAATAGTGCGAACAAGATTGATATACATAAACATAGATTTGAATGTGACAAAGTAAGGGGACTACTGTTTTCCGTCGTCATCGACGAAATCATCGTTACTTCCGCCCTTAGTTGACCGGGGCCCTCCGGCTGATCGACTTTCAAGTCCTCTTCTTTGCAACCCATCCAGTCGACCCCGAAGTTACGGGGGAAACCGAGATCGACTTGCCCTCGAGACTCGTCGAATTGCCAGTAGCGACGATGACGAATAAAGTAAGTATTCCATGAATAACCTGGTGAGGGTATAAGAGAGAAGAGAACACAAATCTTCAAAGGCTATAACTCATATTTTTGAAAGTCTTCTACCAGTTGAATAGAGCAAAAATCTATTTTATAAGACTGGTCACTGTACAAATTGAAGTTGCTATCAAAAAGAATAGTCCGTTCTTATCAACGGGAAATGCAGATCATCACCAATAAAAAGTGTCTGCGTTTATGCACTCATATAGTCAGAGTTGTATATAAAAGTGCAAGTTTTACAGATTTACGGATACAAATTCATGGGTTGGTTTTCCCTTTTTTCAGTCTGCAAGCTCCTTTTTATTCAATTTCTACCAGAACACTCACCTCCACAAGTATCAGCTGTGTTATATAAGTTGTGCGACAATACATCAAAATTAGAAAAGTAATTCCACATGATTGAGATAGTATTTGGTTTCAATAAAGTATATTGTCCTTTTTGTAAGAAATATGCATTTATTTAACCATGGTATTATCTCCGGGAATCACTACTACATTAATCTTTCTAGTTGTTTGATATACAATTTTTTTCTTCACTTTCATACTGACCATCGTTATGTCTGAATACTGCATCGATATTGATCGGTACTCCAAACCAGTTTTCCTTTATCGGTTTCGGATATCCTTTATCCATTCGGTGATCGAACTCGTCATACCGATAGTAGACATCTCCTTTGAAGAAGTACGTCTTGCCGGTTTGTCCCCACGGTAAAGCACCGTCGATATCGGCGGGTAATCCGAGTTCGTGGAGTGGACGCGGATAATCGGGGTCCATGTCGACTCCTTCGTATACCCAATAATGTGCACCTTTGTAGAATACAATACAGAGAATATATGTAATAAGACTGTTCCAATGTATGGCTCTTTGAATTTTCTATCAACTCTTTTTAATCAGTTGGACAATACGTCTCTTACATTTACACGAACCTACCAAATAATTGTCCAATGGTAAGAAATAAATTAATTCTATTCTACAAAAGTTTGTATGCATTCATTATCTATTTATATTTTAGAAGACACAAAGGAGGAAGATAAAGTCATAAATGAAATGAATGTATCTGTCGCTATTTGTATTTTAAGGCGATCCCTAATATCTGTTTAACAATTTTAAACACAATCAACCTTTACAATTGTAAAATAAATTTGAGAGGGTTTTTCACACAATCTGTGTGTGGTAACTGTTGCTATGTTAGGCTGTACTGAAGTATAGATAATTCAATTTTGATCATTCGGTAAGAGTGATGTATACCTTTTAGGAAGACTATTTTCCCGTCGTGTCTCTCATACGATGCATCTACCTTGGGCGGGAGACCGTGCCAGAACTGCCCCATCTCGACGGGATACCCTTCCAAAGGTTTGCCCTGCTCTCGCATCCTCCAGAAATTCTTACCCTGGAGAAAGAAAGCAAGCAAGAAAATAACGTTTTTTTTACCCCAAATGACAATGACAATAATTTATTGAAGTACCGGTATTCTGGAATCATGTATAATGACACCCGGGCGAATGGTATCTAGGTTTACAACAATATTTGTTTCATTGTAATGTCTGAAATATTATTACACACTTTCAAAAACTTCAAATCTGTTTTTGTGTAAATATTACTTAGCTTTTTAATTTAAGAAGACATTAATTTGTAAACGGCCGTGATCAAGTACAAATCTGAACAATTTCGGCATTTCCGAATTTTTCGGCTGGCAGTTTACAATTAAAGAAAATTTTTAAACAGAAAATGATTGGAACGATTATCCCAAGTAGTATCTGCCGAATCGACCCATATATATATAATTTCTAACAATAAAAAGAGAGAAGTAGATCCTGAGGAAATTTCAACCTGAAACAGATTGCCCATTCGAGGCAAATAATAGGCACTGGACTGATTTCAAGAGTATTTCAAGAGATTATTAAATCGTTATAAATATCTAAAGCTCAATTGAATTTATCCTTGAATATTTAATAACATGGCCTTCATTATTTTGATAACTACTTATGGCACATCTTCGATACATTTTTCTAAATCATTTTATAATACTGCTGTGTAATGTTTCCAGATCGTTATTTTGTTAGCCTATATTGCTTTTGTATTATGATGATGGTATTATTATAATTTAATATCTAATTACTTTGTAAAACTTACAATGTCAGCCTTGAGCTGCATGTCATGTTATTTTTTACAATCAACCAATCTAATAAAGTACCATCTTAACAAAAAAAAAAAAAAATATTGGTTTGCTTATCTGAAAATTGTCGAATAATGATATCATTTTGATATATATTATTTTGTTTACCTTGAATAGAAAGAGTTCGTTTCTAATGAACGCTACAGCGTTGAAGCTTTTGCTACATCTTTCCACCTCCGGATCCGGTGGACTGGGTTGGGGTCGTAAGGGTACAAACCTGTCACCTGGTCGAGGACTTGAGTTAATACCTGTCGACATTTGGGAGGCCAAAGTTATGGTTATTTATCTATTTTTGTCTCAATTGTATACATTTTATGAAATATGCATTATTCTACTCCAGTTTTGAGTTAGATGTTCAGAATAATAAGATGTTGAATTCTTTCTTAAAATTAAGGAATACGTGGATTATTCCCTGG
>JAVYIG010012108.1:0-55852 GCA_035222895.1 Strongylocentrotus droebachiensis | reverse complement strand
CCCCTCTTTTTAAGGGGGGGTGGACTGCCGGGCCCGTTTGCCCCCCCCCCCCGTCCATCCGCGCCTGCAGTACAGAGAGAGAAAAAGAAAAAGGAAGCGAAGGCGAAGGCGAAGAGAGAGAAAGAGAGAGAGAGAGAGAGAGAGAGAGTCCTAACGAGAAAAACCGTTTCAATCTATGTGATTTCAGGAAGTGTTTGTTTCTTTGTTTAACCAAGGAGTTAACTCCTTGGTTTAACCTGCCTGCTAAGAAAGCGTGTTTTGGTTGCTTGGTAGTAAGCAACCAAAGGATCGGCTGTTGCATAGGTCCTCTCCGAGAGACTTGGTATCCGGCTTGGTATAGGAGGATTAATGCCTTACTGAAGGGCACTAACGCTTCGACCCGGTTTCGAACCTGGGACCTCCCGGTCACGAAACTACTACCCTATACCACTAAGCCATCGCGCTTCCTCTATCAAGACAAAGAACACCAAACAGTATCTTAGAAATTAAGTAAATTTTATTGTTTCTCATGATTTATTATTAATATAACCATACGTGATATTCACAGGTGACGATGATGAGTAGCATCGCGATTTCATGGGGAAAGATTTATGATTACTAGAATATTTTTTGACAAAGATGAAGAAGACAGGAATTACAGCGAGACAACATTAATAATTTCAGAAAAATATCAATGTCAACATCGGAAATGATGCCCGATTAGACCAGGGGGGCGTTTCACAAAATTTGTCATCAGTGACATATGACAGTTTTTTGTTATAAGCTACTGAAATCCTTGCTTCTGATTGGTTATCAGCAGATTTGTCACTGATTGTTGTCATTTGTCATTGAAAAAAGGCTTTGTGAAACGCCCCCCTGGAGTGAGAAATTATACCACTGACTTTATATCATGCAATTTTTCAGAAAGATATACTATAAACGGCCAGGAGGAAGAACGGGTATAAAAGGCATACATAAATTACATACTGCGGGCTGTAGTTTTTTATGATAAAAATCACAAGATTCGCATATCACAGGAACTAGATACTTAGATAAAACAAACACAGGAAAGGGAACTTTCTATGATAACAGCAAAAGAAACTGTATACCCGTTTTATGTTTCTCCTGGCCGCTTAGTATATCTTTCTGAAAAATGTCATTTCCGAGTCTATGTTCTCTCTTGCCCACTCTCTGCATATCCAATCCAATCCAATCCAAAAGATATTTGATATAGCGCCTTTTCCTTGCAGTTACAAAGCACTCTCTCTCTCTTTCGTTCTTAATTGCACTTCCTTGCCCTTCTCTCATCCCCTTTCTCTATTTACTTTTCATGTGTAAGCTGTATTTTTGCCAAACACCTAATATTGGGGTTGTATTGTATTTTCCCCTCGATTTTTAGAGGGTAAAGTAACTTATAATTTTCTTGTTTAATTGTAGGGATTGTTAATTTTTCATTATTTTGTCCCAACTCATTTTAAAACGAAGTTATTACTTGTATTTATTGCCAATGTAGGTGTTTTTAATTGTATATTATTGTCTTTTTACTTGTATTTGTATTTTGTGTGGTCTTAATGAGTACATAAATTGAATTGAAACGTTCAATTGAGGTAATAAACTAATAAACTTAGATGGCATTGCCCTCTTGTACGTTGGAATCATAAATTTCGTTTGATATGAAGATAGCTTAATAAGTTATAATAATTACATATTCATTGACAAACCAAAAGGTTGTTATCAAATCGATTGGAACAAATCCATCAGCTGAACCGCGACTCCATGACAGGAAAGGCCAATGCTCATCGATAAACTTATAAAATTATGAATTCTCGTAGCGCGAACCTAATGAAAAGAGATTTAATTAATGAGTTACCCTTACTAATCATTCCATTGCCGATTCTCCTTCAATTAAAGTTGAGGCCGAACAATAAGAAAGATACTGTGTATACGTATTTCTGAAAATGGGAATCAACGAATATTAGGGCCTATATTACGGATTCAAAAACATATTCATGCTACGTACTGCACGATCACCATTGTTTGTAAACTGTATACATCACCTTCTCATGCACTTTGTGCACCAAACTCTTCTCACACTTACACTGGCCAACTAACCCGGACAGTCCCTATTTGAACCCCCCTCGGCTCCTGTGTATATAGGTTATGGTTTGTGCAAATAAATGCGGTCTTGACGTGAGGTTTCTCAACAAGGAAGTAACTGCACCTAATTTATTCATAATGCATTTTCTTAAGAAAGAAGAAGGATATGAGTTGCCTATCGGTGTGATGAGCTACAGTCTAATAGGACATATCGGTGACCCAGGTGAATGAACATGATGGAAAAGTTTTATGCCGTGCTGTTTCTGCAGTTTCTGCTCTGTTTCCCACGCTTCATGAACGGTAAGTGGAAGAAAAGCTTGGCATCGAATCGCAGTGAGAGTGACTGCCAGTGGTAGTGGCGGTGTAAAATGTAAGCAAAGGCTATTCCGGAATTCCGTTCAGTCACGCTCTGTGTTTTTTCTTTCTAGACAGTGTTGTAAAGTTTGCTGATAACCTATGTAATATACTCGCAGGGATAATTGATAGTGTCAGATATTAAAGGGATCCGGTAACTTTGTCTCAGATTCTGAAATAAAATTCTGGAATTAGCTCATGATGCAATGATAATTATAAACCTAGGCTTTAGGTCAGTCAGGAACCCCATGACTTTTACAAGCCGATCCCCTGTCTGATTATCAAGATATTTATGATTGGAATTACAAATTTTGAAAACCATTCGCCCGACGGTTTTCATAACACTACAGTCTATTGGGGAAAACGAGTATGGTAAAACCGGTCACTCAAAGATTTTTACTTTTTTGAGGCACTTCTTGATCATTTTGAAGTGCAATTTTTGTAGAACTTCAATATTACACCATATCACAGACACTGATAACACGTAGGGCCGTGTATCTCAGATTTAACATTGTTAAACGATCCCTTTAATGTGGTGCTTAACTTTACAATACCCCACCAAAGTAATAGTCTACACTGTATATTTAGAAGTGGACTGACCGAGCTCCGAGTTCTTGTGGAGTCTTTTTACTTGCGCTAGTAGCACACTGTACGATAAAACACCAACGGTGAAGAAGAAGAAGAAGAAGGAGGAGGAGGAGGAGGAGGAGGAGGAGGAGGAGGAGGAGGAGGAGGAGGAGGAGGAGGAGGAGGAGAAGAAGAAGAAGAAGAAGAAGAAGAAGAAGAAGAAGAAGAAGAAGAAGAAGAAGAAGAAGAAGAAGAAGAAGAAGAAGAAGAAGAAGAAGAAGGAGGAGGAGGAGAGGGGGAGGGGAGGGGGAGAAGGAGAAGGAGAAGGAGAAGAAGAAGGAGAAAAAACAAGAAGAACAACAAGAAGAAGGAGGAGAAGGAGGAGGAGGAGGAGGAGGATCGAGGTGGAGGAGGAGAAAGAGGAGGAGGAGGAGGAGAAAGAGGAGGAGGAGGAAAGTAAATGTAAAGACTACAAATTTCATTTGCTTTTCGACAGACAATAAACATGACCATCAAAACTTATTAAATTATGTTAGCCATCTATATTGATTCTACTTTTTTGTTACACATGTGATCCTGTAACATCATGCATCCAGAAAGCAGTGCTCAACCTAAAGTTTCTTGTTATTATTGTAATTATCAACTATACCTATTTCAAATTGACAAATTTGTTTGGAAATTACACTGCTTGTGGGTTGATATCAGTAAGGGTCCTGCTACAACTCACTCATTCAGAATATGTTCAACATTCTGAATTTGACCACATGGGCACAGGTCAGAGTCTAACATACTCCAGAGATACATGCTTGCTGGAAAGTGACCAACAGTACCCCTGACCATAGGCAGTTTAGCTAAACCCAGGGGCTCCGAACTCCGTTTCGTTGACGATCAGACATAGACGAAAGACTTCATGCATGGCTGATTGTCAATGAAACAGATTGAAGTCTTTTGTCAATTCTGCTTGTTGCTACAGCAGCGGCCAGTGAAAACAAACATTGTAAATCAAATTATGGAAATGCAAGCATGACTTTAGACAAACAGAACTTTGTTATTCCTTGCTCATTTTTCCTGATTGAGGTGTCGTAGGAAAGGGCTGAAATTGAATTTTCTAGAAATGTGAATTTTTCTTCGAAATTCAGATACCGCTCGCCAAATGACTTTTTGGTTTCCTTCCTTCAAATATTTTCTTATCACTCATGCGTGAAATATGCATCATATGAGTTGTATCAAATGAAAGAGGAGGATCTAAGCTTTACAAATATGTGTCATTTATTGATTATAATTGTGGTTAAGTTATGATAAAACATCGATAATTCTTGGTTTCGTTTTTTCTGGGTCGCACTGAATAGTGATTTTTCAAGCTCCTTAACTGCAATTGGAATCTGATTTAATATTCTGGCCCAGATTTTCACACGCTGATATGTGTTTGTTCTTTGGTATCATTACAATTGCTTCATTGCTTCCCTACTGCTATTAAATTCAAGAGGTTATTAAGTCTGAATGAGATTTTTCCCCTTCTTTGTTGAATGCAAAATTACTCAAGCTTGCCATTGAAAACCAGCTTTGTCAATGAAATAAAATCTGCCTTCAATTCTCTCTTTGTTATCATCACAATCATGCCATTTAGACCTTTGTAAAAGGAATAAATTGTTCAGGTTCAAATGGTGTTCCTTCAGCGCATTTGATAAGACAGAGAATCATGATATCGCAACTTCTTTCAAAAAACCAACCTTCATTGTGTATGGCAATGTCTTTACCCTTGTGCCTCATTTATTTAGCTTTGGAAAAGCTCATTTATTTATCTGATAAACTAGTAAAGAGAGAGACGCAAGAGAGGGAAGATAGAGAGAGAGAGAGAGAGAGGGGGGGGGGGGGTGGGGGGTGGGGAGGAAGAGATTAAGATGCAAAGATACAAAGAAAGGTGTAGAGAGATAGAAGAGAGAAAGAAAGAGAGAGAGGAAGAGAGAGATAAAAAGAGAGAGAGAGAGGGGGGGGGGGAGGGAGAGAATGGGGAGAAAGAGAGAGAAAGGGGGGAAAGGGAAATTGAGAGAGAGAGAGAGAGAGGGGGGGGGGGAGAAAAAAGGAGAAATTGGGAGAGAAATATAGAGAGGGAGAGAGATGGGGAGGAAAGTGTGTGTGAGAGAGAGAGAGAGAGAGAGAGAGAGAAACTAAGGTATTCTACTGTTCTTACATTTCCAGGAATCTTGGAAATCCAGATTTGAGCTTTTGTGAAAAAAAATGATTTTTACACTTATTGTGATCCCACATTCCCAAAGTGTTGAGATCAGTGGTTATTCTCATTTGATAGAGGTATTTATGTAGTTATCAGTTTTCTCCTAATTACAGACTCCCCCCTCCCCCTCCAAAGAAAAAAAAAGGGGGTCAGGACTCAGGCTAATTGAAATTGATTCCTGGTCTCTGATATAGATTTTTTTACATGATGCAGAGGGAGGGTCTGTAGTATTAGATATTTGAGATTTTTCTAAGATGGCTGTCCTTAGTGAAAAAGATGCTTTAAAAAAACATAAAAAGGGAAGTGCAACCCGATATTACAAATAAGTTATGATGATATTTAAGAAAATACAGTGTGTTGAAGTGTAAGAAAATCTGATGAGATAAGAAGGTCAATAAAGGTTAAGGAAGTTAGGATTTTTAAACATGATCTATAAAACAAGTTTGATTCGGCATGAGATGCATGTTTTTACATGTCTTAATCCAATCTTAAAGGGGAAATGCAGTTGTCAATTTGTGTTAAATTGATTGCACCTTAAACAATTCATAATTTTCCTATTTTAATCGGCTATTGCTCAAACTTTCACTAAATTGTTTCTCTCATTTCCCCCGCTTATTAAAACCAAATTAATATCAGGGTGGACCTCCCCTTTAGTAGCAGGCTGCTCTAGAGGTGTCGTGGTTAATGGATATGTCACTGGACTGTGGATCACAAGGTCCGCGGTTCAAGTCCCGCCGCGGCACTTCATGTCCTTTGGCAAGACATTGATCTACATTTGCCACTCTCCACCCAGGTGTGAAATGGGTCCCCGGTAGCATGCGAAAGTTACCGGTAATGTGGTTGGATTAGCAAGTGGTGCTTGTAATATGGCGACTGGTTTGAATGCTCCCCAGGGAGTGAAAAATGTGCATAAACTGTGTTGCGGGTAAGCCTGAAAGCGATGACCGGGGTAATGATATGTGCTGCGCCTAGAAACAAAGTATTAGGCGCATAATAAATGTGAGCCATTATTATTATTATTAAATACCAAAGGAGCATATTGGTAAAAGTTTGAACTAAATTGGACAAATTGGAAATTTAGGAAGTTTTGAAAATTGTTTTCATCAACCATGCCAAATTGGTTATATCTGTGTGGTGTATAGTGCTTGAAAACTCTACCATTTGTTTCAACGAAAACATGATGATTGAAATAGACTATGCCATAACAATTTCAAATTAAAATATCCCATTCTAGTTAATAGCTAATTAGTGATAAAAACAGCACAGAATTATTAAAAAAATGTTGTGTATTTTCCATTTTTCTAATATGAAAATAGAAGAAAAAGAGTCTTCTACAATGTAGGAAATACCATCAGAATGTTAAGAAAATAGCAACAAGAAAAACAAAATGTCCACATGTGAAAAAATAACCAGGGACGTTTCCTCATCCCAGTTCACCCTGTTCATCCCAGTTCAAGTCTTCCCAGTTCACCCTGTTCTTCCCTTCCGTTTGCTCACAGGATAGGGAGAAAGGATTAAAGGAAGATAATTCTGGAAGAAGAGAGATAGAGAAGAAATTAATGCAATGTGATACTGCTTTCAAACTGGCTTCTATCGGAGTCACACCGATGAAAAAACCAATTTAATTTTCCTTATGTAAACAAAGGTGAAACCGCAGTTTTCCCCCTGTCACTTTTTAAATGCGGATGAAATTCTCTCGCTGTGGTGAGCCCGTGCCGGAAGTGAAGAATTATTGCGTAATTATTAAGCCCGCGCTCCATCTAGCTAGCATGCAGCATGTTCAACCATACGTCAACAAACAAAGCTGGTTACGAAAAAAAGCGCGCGTACACTGCGACCTTTGACCATTTTAATCGCTGTTTTAATCGCTTTTTTTCTCCGGAACGCTTTCAAACTGTCCGTTTCATCGGTGTCACACTCCGATAGATTGAGAAATTCTCCTGCTCAAGAGCAGGAGAATTTAATCGCCTATTTCTCTTCTTTTCATCAGCTATAAAATCACCTTTTTCTCCTCTGTTGCTCTCATACTGGCCGTTTCATCGGATGCGTCCGGATACATCCGATGAAAATCAGTGCAGTTAGAAAAGGGTAGAAGAGACTGTAAGAGGGGAAGGGGGAGGAAGGGGAGGGTGTGGGGGGGGGGGGGAGCAATATAAAGAGGGAATGAGAGAAAGCAGGACAAACAGGATGAGGGGAACTAACTACTACCATAAGCAGAAAATTAACTCTTCACATGCTATGCAAATAATGTCCCTGTGTCACTCTGAATTCAGCATTATTCAACAATTCCCAGAGCAAGATTAAAGATAAAGACCAGTTATGGTCATGCGATTGCAATAGTGCTGTAACATCACGGATATCTCCAATTCCGTTTAACCGCCAGTCAAAACCGGACGGTTTTCGGTTAAACGATTTAAAAAAAAAAAAAAAAAAAATTTTTTTTTTTTTTTTTTTTTTTTTTTTTTTTTTTTTAAATAATTTTTTATAATTTTTTTTTACTGATTCTGTCAGGTCCGTGTGAAAAAGCGGGAAGGCCTTTCATTTAACTGCGAGGTGCATTTGAAGGCGCCGATTTGTGCTTGTGAACTTGTCACAAATAATAGTAACAATGTCGTTTTTAGAAGAATGTGTAAGATCATTAATGTAAATTAAAAACAGTAGAGGACATATAGGATAGAACCTTGTGGTACGCCGTGTGTAAAAGTTGGATGAATTATTATTATAAACTACATATTGAGATCTATTACAAAGATTACTATCAAACCAAGATGACAGACAAATTGGAGTGTTAATTGTTCTAGTTTCGGAGTGGTGAGTCAACACGCTGGGAGACATTGCCAGACATAGTGCCAGGTGGAGGGGCATAAATCGAAACTTTAAAAAAAAAAAAAAAAAAAAAAAATTATTAAAAAAAAAAAAAAAAAAAAAACGGGTAAACAAAACCGTCCAATTGAAAACGGAATCCGCCATGGGCGGTCGGATACCGGACGGTTAAACGTTTGACTACAGCACTAGATTGCAATGTGAAAGAAACGTTGTGGAATCGATCAGAAAAGGTTGATCATCTAGCATATAAGTATTGGTGTGTACTGCAAGATTCTGGAATCATCAAATTGATAAGAAATTTGGCCCAGTCTTCGTAAAGTAACAAGCACTGTACACAGAAAGATGTATATAGGACTACGCACACGTGCGCGACACGTGCGTTTATCTTTCACAGTCCAATAGATAAACTAATTTACCAAATATATCAATTAGTAGGCGGTTTCCCGGCAAAAATTTATCATCATGTATTAGTCAAAACATGTACTTTCACATGATTGGTAATAAAGAGCTTCCATTTCATTTTTTTGAAATTGGGGCATTTCCAATACTGGTCTTTACCTTTAAGTACTGGTATCAAAAGGGCTGTCATGGAGCTAATCAACACCATAGACATTGTGTTGCTCAAAGCAATCTTTCCGTCAATAAATTGGTGCATATTGTTTTGTGCAAAATTGCACGTGTGGAAAACTATTGACCATGCATAGAGGTGAAGAAAGCAACCAAAGAGATAGAGATTAGAGAGGCATGTATTCACAGAAATGAAGGGGTGGGGGAGAATAAGAATATGCTGTAATAATTGTTAAAAAAGGACTGAAATTCATTAAAACTGATTTGCTCATTCATCTTGCTGTCAGTGTCATATCAGAGGTGGTAACAATCATATTTTATTACAGTGATTAATTCTCATAGGTGTGGGTAAAGTCTTACATTTCTGATCTTTGTTCTTTCCCTGTTTGATAACAGCTCTGTGATGTATTGTACATTGTAAAGGCTACTCACTCTAAGCAAACACTTTTGTGTATTTGATCTGTGACTGATCTGTATTTGTGGAAGAAAAGAATATGAAGTTTGAAATTCAAGGGAAATTCAAGGAAAACACAAATTTCATGCACGAATGTACATGTCATGCAAGGGATATACTGATTTATACCTGTCAAAACTTTTGCCATATTATACAAGCGTGTAGCTAGGAGTTTATTTTAGGGGGGGGGGGGGGGGTAGTGAGCACGTGAAGCGTGCGAATCACTTACATATTTCAGGCTCCCTAGGGGGGTGGGTGAAGTGCAGAAGCTTTGACGTTTTATTAAATTATTAGAGAAAGAAGACAATTGTTATACCATTGTACCCCTGACTATGCCCCTAATAGTTGTCTAGTTAATGGTATAATTTTGGAGTACTTTAGAATGAAATGTTAAGTTATATGTCAGTGTGCTTTAGTAGAAAGCCTTCTTTTCATTGGACTATTTCTATACTTTACTTTTTGTCTTATTCTCCAAAGTGTTTATAAACTACATGCATAGGGGTAATTAGTTCTGATATGGATATATTTAAAGTTCCTGATCAACAAATGGTTAGGAATAGTGTACAAATGTACAGGTCAGAGTCTAACAGACTCCAGAGATTCATGCTTGCTGGAAAGTGACCTACAGTATAATATCAGGGTGGACCTCCCCTTTAGTAGCAAGCTGCTCTAAAAGAAACCAGAAATGTAGAGGTGTCGTGGTCGAGTGGATATGTCACTGGACTGTGGATCACAAGGTCCGCGGTTCAAGTCCCGCCGGGCCACCAATGTCCTTCGGCAAGACATTGATCTACATTTGCTACTCTCCACCCAGGTGTTAAATGGGTACCCGGTAGAATGCGAAAGTTGATGTGGTTGGATTAGCAAGTGGCGCTTGTAAAATGGCCACTGGCTGGAATGCTCACCAGGGAGTGGAAAATGTGCATAAATCGTGTTGCGGGTAAGCCTGATCCGATGATCTGGGTAATAATATGTGCTGCGCCTAGAAACAAAGTATAAGGCGCATTAGATTAGCATGTGTGCGCTTGTAACAAAGACGCCTGGCTGGAATGCTCCCCAGGGAGTGGAGAATGTGCATACATTGTGTGCGGGTAAGCCTGAATCCTATGACCGGGGTAATAATATATATATCTGTAAAGCGCTTTGAGAGGGCCTTCGGTCCTGAAAAAGCGCTATATAAGAACTAGCTATTATTATTATTATTATTATAAATGTGAGCTATTATTATTATCAAATACCAAAGGAGCATATTGGTAAAAGTTTTAGAACAAAATTGGACAAATTGGAAATTTATGAATTTTTGAAAATTGTATGATACATTCATCACCCATGTACTGTATGGGAATTTCGGAATTGCCAAATTGGTGATGATATCTGTGTGGTGTAGTGCTTGAAAACTCTACCATTTGTTTCAACAAACATGATGATTGAAATAGACTATTCCAGAAAAAGTTCAAATTAAAATATCCCGTACTAGTTACATGTAATGGCTAATCTGTGATAAAAACAGCACAGAATGAAACAAAAATTGTTGTGTATTTTCCATTTTTCTAATATGAAATAGAAGAAAAAGAGTCTTCTACAATGTAGGAACAAGAAAAACAAAATGTTCATATGTGAAAAATAACCAGGGACTTTTCCTCATCCTAGTTCACCCTGTTCTTCCCTTCCGTTTGCTCACAGGATAGGGAGAAAGGGTTAAACAAAGGAAGATAATTCATGGAAGAAGTGAGAAATAGAGAAGAAATGAATGCAATGGAGGATACTAAAGGAGGGGGAGGGAGGGGGACTAATAGAAAGAGAGATGAGAGAAAGCAGGACAAATGGGATGAGAGGAAGTTAGCAGGAAACTAACTCTTTACATGTCATGCAAATAATGTCCCTGTGCCACTCTGAATTCAGCATTATTTAACAGTTCCCAGTGCAAGAAATGTATATCGGTATCAAATGGGTTGTCTTGGAGCTAATAAACACCAGAAAGGTGTAATTTTGCATAGACATTGTGTTGCTCAAACTCCTCAAAGCAATGTTTACATCAATTGATGCCTGGGTCATTCCATGTCAAATCACCCAATGGTTTTAACCCGACCATTTTTGATTTTGATGAAACTTAGGGTGCGTTCAATCGAATTTTCGAAGCTAGAATCACAAACATGAATCACAATTCAAAACGCCGTTACAAAAAGCAAGGTCACTGCGGTTTGCGTTCAAGCGATTTTTCATCAACGCTGATTCTAGCTCATTGCGAGCCAAACCACTGCGCATCACACTGCGCAGTATGGCCCAGGAACTTCGGCGCGCGCTTTCTGGAATTGTTTACGGCCGACTGTCGACTGCTGTTTTGAGCATAGATCGCAATAATAAGACAAAGAATGAGAAGGTGATAGAAGGAAGAAACAAAGAATAACATAAGGAAAGACAGAAAGATAAAGTCGATAGAATAATTAAAACAAAGAATAACATAAGAGAAGGTGAAAGAAGGAAGAATCGAAGAATAACATAAGGAAAGACAGAAAGACAGAAAGAGAGAGTGATAGAATATGCTTAAAACAAAGAATTACATAAAAGGTGATAGAAGGAAAAAACAAAGCATAACATAAGAATAGAAGGAAGAAACAAAGAATAACAAAAGAGAAGGTAATAGAAGGAAAAAAAAAGAATAACATAAAAATAGAAGGAAGAAACAAAGAATAACATAAGGAAAGACAGAAAGAGAATGTGAAAAAGGAAGGAACAAAGAATGACATAAGGAAGAACAGAAAGAGAAAGTGATAGAATGATTAAAACAAAGAATAACATAAGAGAAGGTGAAAGAAGGAAGAATCAAAGAATAACATAAGGAAAGATAGAAAGAGAAAGTAACAGAATGATTAAAACAAAGAATAACATATAAGAGAAAGTGATAGAATTATAAAAACAAAGAATAACATAAGAGAAGATGATAGAAGGAAGAAACAAAGAATAACATAAGGAAAGACAGAAAGAGAAATTGATAGAATGCTTAAAACAAAGAATTACATAAGAAAAGGTGATAGAAGGAAAAAACAAAGAATAACATAAGTATAGAAGGAAGAAAAAAAGAATAACATAAGGAAAGACAGAAAGAACAAATGATAGAATGATAAAAACAAAGAATAACATAAGAAAAGGTGATAGAAGGAAAAAACAACAAAGAATAACATAAGAATAGAAGGAAGAAACAAAGAATAACATAAGGAAAGACAGAAAGAGAAAATGATAGAATGATAAAAACAAAGAATTACATAAGAAAAGGTGATAGAAGGAAAAAACAAAGAATAACATAAGTATAGAAGGAAGAAACAAAGAATAACATAAGGAAAGACAGAAAGAGCAAATGATAGAATGATAAAAACAAAGAATTACATAAGAAAAGGTGATAGAAGGAAAAAACAAAGAATAACATAAGTATAGAAGGAAGAAACAAAGAATAACATAAGGAAAGACAGAAAGAGCAAATGATAGAATGATAAAAACAAAGAATAACATAAGAAAAGGTGATAGAAGGAAAAAACAACAAAGAATAACATAAGAATAGAAGGAAGAAACAAAGAATAACATAAGGAAAGACAGAAAGAGAAAATGATAGAAGGAAAAACAATGAATAACATAACGGAACAGGCCACGATGGTATAGTGAACGCAAATTGCATGCAAAGCGGGGCGCGCGGTTTTTCCCAAACCGGAAGAGGCTTCGTCATACAATCATGATTGAGAACTCCGTCCGTTCAATCGAATTTTAGCGACCGTGATTCTTTTGAATCATGATACAAAACGCATCTTTTTCAGCGTTTCATGTTTGTGTTTTCAAACACGTTTATTTTTACGACCGACGAAAAAATCGCTTGAACGCATTGCGTTTTGAACTAAACGTCTTTAGAAACCGTGATTCTAGGGTGAAAAAGTGTCGATTAAACGCACCCATAGTGTACTTGTTGAGTGTGATCTCACAGCACCAAATCCCAAATTTTAGGTCAATCAGGTGAGGGGTTTGGGAGATAAGGCCCACCAAATTTTGAGATTTTTTCAAAAATGGGGGTGGCGGGCCTACCTTTGAACCCTTGTATTTCGGGACCTAATGGGTCAATCTTCACAAAATTTGTATTTTTGGAAAGGGTATTCAATAAGGATTCCAAATCTGCCGCCATTTTGAAAATTCGAACATGTTGGGGTACTTTGACCTCTTGACCTAAGATTTGACCTTGAAATTGACCTTGTGGATCACGTGACCTTGACAACATTTTTCATGAAATGTAATCTCTGACATGTTCACTAAAACATATAAAAGTTTCAGAGATATAATATTTTTTGTTTAGGAGCAATAAGGATTGAAAGTATCCATACTTACAGATATTCACGATAAACCCTATTATATGCAATATGCACAGTACAACATACATCTTCCACATACTTTTTTGTTCTAGGCATATCCATTCTAAATGTCAGCAGTACTTGAATAGAAATAAAATGACAAGTTCATATAGGCGTAAAGGGTTAACAGGATGTATGGCTTTAGGCCTCTGAGTCGGTTCTAGGATAATTACCCCCCTGGAAAATTAACCCCAGGAAATGTCCCCCCCCCCTCCGAGGACAATTACCCCCCGAGGACTATCACACCCAGAGGACAATTACCCCCCAGAAAATTATCTCCTAGGACAATCTGTCCCCCCCCCCCCCCCGAGGACAATTACCCCCCCCCTCCCTATTCGTTAAAGGAAAAGTCCATCCTGATAATAAGTTGGTTTTTTCAAAGCAGATTTTTTTTTTGGGAGGTAATTATCCTTGAGGGGTAATTTTTCAGGGGGGAGGGGGGGGGGTAAATGTCCGGGGGTAATTGTCCTCGGGGGGGGGGGGGGACAGATTGTCTTAGGAGGTAATTTTCTGGGGGTAATTGTCATCTGGGTGTGATAGTCCTCGGGGGGGTAATTGTCCTCGGAGGGGGGGGGGAGGGGGACATTTCCTGGGGGGTAATTATCCTAGGACCGACTCAGAGGCCTAAAGCCATACATCCTGTTAACCCTTTAGGCCTATATGAACTGGATATAACTAGAACAAAAAAGCATGTGGAAGATGTATGTTGTACTGTATTGTATACATTATAATAGGGTTTATTGTGAATATCCATAAGTATGGATACTTTCAATCCCTATTGCTCCTAAACAAAAAATATTATATCTCTGAAACTTTTATATGTTTAAGTGAACATGTCAGAGATTACATTTCATGAAAAATGTTGTCAAGGTCACATGATCCACAAGGTCAATTTCAAGGTCAAATCTTAGGTCAAGAGGTCAAAGTACCCCAACATGTACGAATGTTCAAAATGGCGGCAGATTTGGAATCCTTATTGAATACCCTTTCCAACAATATGAATTTTGTGAAGATTGACCCATTAGGTCTCGAGAAACATGGGTTCAAAGGTAGGCCCGCCACCCCCATTTTTGAAAAAATCTCAAAATTTGGTTGGCCGTATCTCCCAAACCCCTCACCCAATTGATCTAAAATTTGGGATTTGGTGCTGCGAGGATCACACTCAACAAGTACACTAAGTTTCATCAAAATCAAAAATGGTCGGGTTCAGATTTTCAGATTTTTTGGGTGATTTGATATGGAATGACCCGCCTATTGTTTTGTGCAAAATTGCACATGTGATATGGAAAATGATCGACCATAAAGAGAGGCGAAGAGAGCAACCAAAGAGATAAAGATTAGAGAGGCACAGAAATAAAGGGGGTGGGGGAGAATAAGAATGTACTGTAACAATTTGTAAAAAAGGAGGCCTGATCGATTGAAACTGATTTGCTGATTAATTTTGCTGTCATGTCAGAAGCGGTCACAATCATATTTTATTACAGTTACAAATAGATTTGGGTAAAGTCTTAAAGTTCTGTTCTTTGTACTTTTCCCTGAGTGTTGGAAAAGCTCTACGGTGTGTGTACATTGTAAAGGCTACTCACTGTACATGCAAACAATTTTGTGTATTTGATCTTTGACGGAACTGTATTAAATACAGTTCCGTACATACTGTACCTATGTACATATACTGTACATATGTACATATGTACATATACTGTACCTATGCATAAAGTTGGTGTTTCCCTTTAATTTCAAACTTCATATTCTTTTCTTCCACAAATTTTGTGGAAGAAAAGAATATGAAGTTTGAAATTAAAGGGAAACACCAACTTTATGCATAGGTACAGTATATGTACATCTCATACAAGGGATATCCTGATTTACTTACCTATCAAAACTTTTGCCATATTTTATCAAGTCTTTTACTAATTTAACACTTTGGAGACGACGGGCTTCTACAGAAGCCGAGCGAGTTGTTAAGTCTGTGACGACGGGCTTCTACAGAAGCCGAGATATATCCCTAATATGTTGACAAAGATTTCCAGCTTATTATTAGCTATTATGTGCTAAAGTTCTTTGAAGTATTATTTAGATATATTCATTCATCTTATCTATTAAAAAAATAATATAGTTACGTAGAAAAAAATCGAGAAAAAGTGATATCATTTCAACTTTACTGTAAGTTAGTGTTCTGATCGAAAAAAGGCCCGAAATACCCGTACAGCTGCAGACAGACGCGTCCGTTCTATATTCTTGCCAGGATTCTTGCTTGAGGCTACTTCCAAGTTCCATGCACCCTTCCGCATTTCAGATATTCGTTTTACGGGCCGTATTATCAGTTCGATTTCGACCCTGATTACTTATTTATATTTATCTACCCTACCGGTGTGGCATTTTTTTCATCATACTAATCTAAGCCTTATCGATGTAGGGTATTTACATGACAATACGCTTTTCATTTTACAAACTTGACCAATTTAGCGAATCATTCATGTATGGACCTCTTTTATGAAAGGCTTCTCTCCCACCCTAAGAGGAACAAAAGAATGTAAAGAAGTAACTACTCTGGAAGTTTACCGTTTTGAAAGAAGAGGATGTAGGCCTAAATGTAGGTCAATAGATCAATCTACATGACAATACAAAACAACCACTCTAACTTATATACCTTTACAAGGGCATGTAACCATTTTAGAGCAGGTTTGAGTAAAATATCTTGATCAACCTAAAGCCGGTCTTAGTTTGAGCGGGCATATGAAATGTTCAAATGTTATGTTCTGAAAAACGACCCCTTACTCTTCTCTCTCTCCCCACGGAATATCACTCTTGTCTTGAGCAACTCTGGCGGTATAGCCACGAATATGAGATTTTTCCTGGGCAAAGATGCTACCATTGTTGAAGAAATAAAATGCAAGGCAACATAAAAACAAGTTCTCTGGCAATGAAGAAAAGCGAGTGCAAGATGAAGAAAATAATGTTCATTATCATTACTATTTTATTACAATATTGTTTGTAATCATCATCATCATCATCATCATTTCGTGTAACATGAACATGCCATCTACAGAACTGATCATGACACGAGGATTATCAAAGTTTTATTGACACGATAGGTTGAACGAGAACACAGATCGAGACGAAGACAAATAAATTGAATTCTGACGTTGTTTGCACTTTTTTCTTTATTGTTTCATAACATATAATGAATTACTATATTTTCAATATCATTTATTTTCGAATAAATAAAAGACTACCAAGACAACGGCGATTAACTCCTTATTAGCCACACCCTTTCAACAACAAAAAACGTGATGCAGAAATAAAACACACTGAAGCACAATTCCAATTTCGAGAAATTCCTGACGTATTCAGAGAGGGAGGGGTAGGAAGGAGACAGAGAGAGAGAGAGACAGACAGACATGGACAGACAGAGATAGATAGATAAATAGATAGACAGAAAATTAAGAGAGAGAGAGAGAGAGAGAGATGATTGTGATGGATTATGATCTTGTTGTAATCTCTGTCATTGATTTAGCTCTTTCCATTACAAACAAAACAAATCAAATATGCGTACAAAAATTCAATAAATATTTTATTGATACAGCAACCTCATATCAAAATAGGGTTCTAAGAGATGTATAGATAGAGAAAAAATAAACAAAATTAAGCGGGAGGCAAAAACTGAAACAAAATGAATATTTCAAATTATGAGGAACAAAGTCGAAAGCATTCAAAGTAAATATTATTTTCTTTTTCGAGAATAAAACAATGTTCATCTCAAAATTCTTTTCCCAAATAGTCCTATATTTGATTTGCACATTTGAAAAAAGGGCATTTAGTGTAGATTATGGCATAATGTTGGTCAGAATATAGTTACAAAATGTGTCGAAAACCAATGGAAAACGAAGGCTTAGGCCTATTATTTATGGCTCGGTTGATAATAGGCCGAGCTTTAGCAGACGACAATCATTGACAATGGGGAAATGAATGGAGTTATCGACCGATCTGCGCGTGCGGCGGTGCTTACGCAATTTGTATTGTGAGTGTATTGAAAAGTATATTTTACATGTAATTGTTGTTTGTTTCACTTTTTATTACAGCTTAACTTTTTATATTTGATTAATTGGTCAGCCGCATACAAGGACCACCTCCTTTCTGGCTGCTACCAGCATTAGCAATTTCCTTTGTATTATTCATGTTTGTAAATTGATTCCTTGTATTTCTGTGTTTATCTATGTTGTAATTGTGTGAAACTTTGTATACTTCTTTTGTTTTACCCTGTATGTTTTTTATTGCTTGGCAAAATAAATTGAATTGAATTGAAAAGGAAAGACGTGAAGCTTCAGCAAAATAAGATGGCAATTCCCCTAAAAAATAACAGACCTTATTTTTCGTTTTGATAAACAAAACTTACATTTTTAGAAAGGAAAAAGTCTGATCTTTCATTTTTACATTTACTAAAAATCACGAAAATGACTGAATGAGGCGCAGTGAGCAATGAAAGTAGAAAGCACCGCCAAATTTACCATTACTGGCAATGTAACCGAAATTGCTCCGTCACAGGGGAAACAATCGCCGTGCGCGGGCTCGCTCTCAAAGGGTTAAAGATACTATGTCCCTTTTGCAGCCAACCTCAAATTATGTATAACTTTGCAGGAATTATGAATATGTCATGTATGTCCTATCTGTGAAATTTAAACGTTAGCAGTGTCATAATATTCAAATTATGCAATGAAACCCGTTTACTTGCTAGACTACACTGTCAGACACTATTGAGTGACTAACTGGCTTTTTTTCTTCTTTGGTAATAAAATACTGTACATAAAATGAGCTGTAAAGGGTACATGAGCATTTATCTACATTCAATAACCCACTTCTTGTAATGGCCAAAATTAAACTGATTGAATCTTTGCGCAGCATAAAACGTACAACCATTCGGTACAATGGTATGAAAATCAAGACTATTACTTACTGGCTCTATAGCTCCTAAGTCGATTTGACAACTAAAAGTCGTTATTTTCCCACTTAAAGACATTTTCAAGCCCCCCCCCCTTTTTTTAGGGAAGTTCTATATTAGTATTATCTTTCAATGCTGTTGGAATTTAACCTTTTCATTTTTTTGGCCTGCAAATGGGACATAGTACCTTTAATTTTGCAGATTAAGGTTGCTATTTTTTAGTTGGTAGTTGTCTAGTTGAAAGTGTAAAATTATCTGTTTGGTTATATGTACCTGTAAGTGTGTTTTAGGATAAAGCCTTTCTTTTCATTGGACTATTTCTATAATTTACTTTATGTTTTCTTCACCAAAGTGTTTATGAACTACATGAATGGGGGTAATTAGTTCTGATATTGATATTTTGTTAAGTTGCATTAAGTTCTTGATCAACAAAGGTTTAGGAATTGAATGAATATTGTATTTTCTCAGTGTACAAATGTACCTACATGTACATGTACACATAGTGTACACATGTAATGGCAGTTATGTTGTTTTCAGCTCCATGTACCAATGATGTGGTTCTACAACTCTTCATCAAAATTATGATTTTCACTAATTATGTATATTTGCATTCTGGATGCATCTTAATGAAGCAGTATGCTGCTCTTTCTATTATCTGAGTCCTTCAAATGCAGTGCCTGATTGCGTGCAGGGAGATGTACTCTACAGTTGAACGTTTCTAGCAACAGTGAATTTATGTTCATTTTTTATGTTGCAGGTGAGGTTGTTCATATCACATTGCTGACCGTGGGATACACCGATGTAGGTACATCTAGTGGTCAGTATCAATGTTACCGCAGTGATCCAGATACAGACGCTACACTATCATTTGGTCGATCGGCACCCATAACAACAGACAGATCACCACCAGACGATGTGCAACACTCAAACAAATATCCATTGGTCAGACGGGTCATATTCCCCACAGGAGATGGATGGGATAGTGATGCTTTCGGTCCTTTCTACTGTGAGGCTTCTAAACCTGATCGAGATGACACAAGGGTTACTACATTTTTCCAACGAAATGATGGTAAGATTATTATTATTAGATAAGTATAAGATTTCCTTAATTTTATTCTTCAATGTAAGAATTAGCTTTCTGTTGTGAAGTAGTCAAAACGAAGTTCTGACTTTATGAGCATTCCATGTGAGGTCATGATGATGTCAATTTAAGTATTGATATTAAAGGTTAAGTCCACTCCAAAAATAATTTGCTTTTAAGAGAGGCAGAAAAAACTAGAGAAACAGAAAAACAAATATGAGTAAAATCGGATAACTAACTAGATTTGTAATACTTGTTTGGAACAAGTATAGGTGGGCTGATCCAACAAAAAATTGAGACAAAATGAAGGGTCCATTTGAGATAGCTTTTTGTCTCAGCTACAAAATACTCGAAGTTCAGCGTAAATGAAGCTAAAACGACGTAGATATTGCTCGCGAAAGACGGGAATGTAGAATCAAGTTTTGAGAAAAATTCATGTCCCATAGAGAATACACGCAAAATGTGAAAAATTGACATGCCTCCTTTAATCGAAAAAATACGCCATGATGCATTCGTCAAAATGAAAAATCGTGGAGACTGGATTTGTAGAAAATTGTCTCAGCTAGAACATATCAAAATTTTGAAGAAAATTGATCAATTTTTACAAAGATACAATCAATTTTCCAAAAATATGCTGACGTCATAACATGCAAATTGAAATTTTGAGTTCGGAGGCCATTATGATGACGTCATGAGTTAAATGAGGGTCAAATGAGACATGAAACCATATTTCCGATTCATACTTAATCAAAATATGAAAAAAAATTGGGGTCACCTTGCATCCTAAAGAGCTACAATGGATTTTGCATAGGCATGTTTTTGCCCATATATGCTATGTATTACAAGAGCTCGCGCGCACGGAAATTTATGTTTAACGGTCGATCATTCCGTCATTAATAGTCATAAAGAGATAAACATGCTATCAATTTGTTTGTAAAAATATGTGGAATATTATGAAAGAAAAAAAATGGCGATTCTATGTTCTGCAATAGTTTTACGCGCGAAAACGCGCACGCATGTGCGTGTGCGCGATTTTTTATAAAATGCTTAGAATGGCCTAAAACGTATGCAAAATGATTTTGAAACGATATTGAGCATTTTGAAATTTTACGCGCGCATTGACGCGCGGACGTACGCGCACGCGCGCGTTATTTGACCTGAAATTAACCAGACCGATATTGACCTTGATCGTGCAAAATATGAATGAGAAATTACTTTCCGTTATGAAGATATGATCATGAGTTGATTTTCGTAAAATTTTACAAAATGGCGCCTAGATGACGTCATCAGTCAAGGTCAAGGTTGAAAAAAATTCTGTGCTTTGTACATATGCCTATACATATGTGTGCCAAATTTCAAGGCATTTGATTCAGCCATTTTTAAGTTATCTTGTCCACAAAAAAGTGGTTAGAAATAAGAAAAATAAAGAATAAATAAATAAATAAATAAATAAAGGCAATTCTAACGAAATTATAAGGTGGTCTGTACGTTATACAGCCCACCTGATAAGGAAGTTAGGAATTTTTCAAAAAGTATGAAAAGGCGTGGAACTTAGAAAATCACTACACAAATTGCCAATATGGTTATCAGTTTGTGACGTCATTGCCTCACTATTTTTCAATTGCTTTATATACTTTGAAATTTGAAAAATTATTCAATTTTTTTTACTACCATTTACACTACTGGAAAAACCTTTAAAAAACCTGTAGAAGTTTGTACCGATTTTGTTTGTGGGTAGTGCGCATGTGCCACTTGTCGGTGCTCTGCATGCGTTACCATGGACGTGAGGAGAGTCGTGTGAGCGAAAATGGGTATCTTACAGAAGTTTGCATAATTTACACTGCAAAAATCTGTAAAATTTAGGCAGGCATTTACAAAATACCACACTCTAGAGCTGGATTTTTAATTTTTCTTTTTCTTCGTGTTTTGAGCGAAACACCGGAATGTGAGAAAAATCAATTATTTTTGGTTGCAGTGTAAATGCAGCTACCGAGGAAAAAATGCAAAGAAGAGTTTATACTGCAAGACGGTTTACTGAGGTTCAGGAGCGAGAGTGATACAATAAAATGGCTCAACTTATGATGCTTTTGAGCATGTTTTGCTTGAGATTGGCTATTTACAAAGGTTTGATACTATAATGAGAATGAATCTGAGGATGCCAGAGTCGGATTCTTTTAAGAAATATTAGACTTTTGTGTAAATTAATAGCACAAAATTAAAAAAATATTTATTTCAATATGCATGTGCAAGTCTTATATAAATGTATAGTTTCCTTTAGTGAGTAAATAGCTACAGTGCACATGCTATTTACATGTACATGTAGTTGCTACATTATATTTGATTTGAAATCTTTAATTTTTTATATTCTTTCTTCATGTGTGAAATCTACTCTTATACCCCTATACAAATTTCAGTACGCTTACACGCGAGCTCGTCAGCGTGCTCGCCAACGAGTTTGTCGACGAGCACGCAGACGAACTCGCCAGCGAGCTCGTTTCGTTCCAAATATGCAAATTAGCTACGAGCTCGTTGGTGTGCTCATTGGCGAGCTCGTTGGCGTGCTTCAAATATGCAAGCTCGTCACTGGCCGATAAGCCTGTTGGCGAGCTCGTTGGCGAGCTCGTTGGCGAGCTCGTTGGCGGGCTCCAAATGTGCAAGCTCGTCGGGGAGTTCGTCAGCGAGTTCATCAACGAGTTCGTCGGCGAGCTCGTCAACGAGTTCGTCGACAATCTTGTGGAAAAAATGGCTGCAAGCTTAATGGCGTGCTTAACAGCAGGTTGGCATTGAGAACAAATTTGTGTCTACATATAGATAGAGGTAAACTTGTTTGATACTGTTGAGCTATTGGCAAGCATACAGTGTATATATATATATTTATCTAACTTATCAACCTTCAATATCCTGGTAACATCTGCAGGCTGGCCATGCAGGGACAATTCAGTTGGCTAGCTGGTGAAGAATACAGTGATACTCTTAGGGCAATTTAAAAGCTCATTACTTCTGGGATATCAATCAATTAAATCACTAACAAAGAACAGAAAGAAAAGATATAACATCAAATGTAACTTAAAACAAGTAGCTCTTTATTAGAGTCAATACAAACCCTGTATAATGCATGTTACCTGTATGCAGGGTTCACAACTTCACACAACAATATGAATGAATAAATGATTCCCAAATTGTATAATTACACTGTATAATGAAATTAAATATGTGAGTAATTACACTGTATAATACTCTGCCTTTGAAGAAATATTATTATCCATTTTGGTAATTATTTATCCATCATTCTAATCACTCGTAATATTACAAAGATCCAAACTAATAAAGCGGTGTTCATACAATAACTATATAGCATCCCCCCCCCCTTCTTGTCAGTGTATTCACCAACCCAGGGTACCAAGTAATGATACATGTACATATACTATAGGATCTCTAGAACAATCCCTTCTTTATATCCGCTAGCAAACTAGTTTTCAGTATTCAGACCAAATGCATTCTTGTGCTCTCATGTTGCCTAAAAGATAGGGTTTGTCAGTCAAGATACAGGAATATTTACATGAATATAACCTTATCACATAGATTATATCTAATGTTACTTTAATGAAGTGAATATACTATGTGCTAGATAGATAGAGAAACAAACTTCCCAATATATGAAAAGATATCTCACTAGAAAGAGAGTAAATACTTTATCTCATTAATCATTACTCTACACTTCTCTTTCATAAATGTATAAGAGAGGTAGGCCTAACTGTTGGCCTAGTCTTATTATAAATACACAAGTAGAACATTTAGTTATAAGGTGTGAGAAATTAGTTTTTCTCTTACCTAAAACAAAGGAGCTGCAATACCATTCAAAACCCGATCTGCTCTCCACAACAGCAAGATGCAAAAAGACTTGACCAAATGGGCATACCAAATCAACTCATTCTTATCAGGAATGCTACCAGTGGTAATTCCACAAGAGAGAGTAGACAAGAAAGTGAGAGAGGGGAGAAGAGAGGAATAGGGATTTGTGTCTAAGCAGGGGGAATCCTATGTACATAAGGAGAGAGCAAGATAGAAACAGGGAGTTGACCTCGAATCAAGCACTGGGTGTGTGCTCTTATGTAATACCTGATAATGACATTTCAGGGTGTTAAATATATGATACAGTCAGAACAAATGGCAACCTCCCTGTTCACAGATGATTTTTAAAATAATAATTTTTTTTGACTCACACTGTATACCCAACTGTTTTCCTGGGAGCTCAATCACCTGTTTACCAGCGAGATCGTGGCGAGCTCCCCCTTTTTCCTGTCAGCTCCCCCATTTTCCCAGAGCTCGTGGCGAAACCCCCCATTTTCCAGCGAGCTCGCCACCAGCTCCCCAGTTTACCCCCAAGGTCGTGGCAAGCTCCCCAATATACCCCCGAGCTCGCCCACGAGCTCCCCAGTTTACACCCGAGCTCGCCACGAGCTCTCCCTTTTACCCATGAGCTCGCCACGAGCTCCCTCTTTTACCCGCGAGTTTGCCACAAGCTTGTGGCAAACTCGTGCACGAGCTCGCCAAGATTTTGTAAGATCGTTACTAGCGTCCTGGAAGCGTGTTACGAGCTTAAAGCCTAAAAAACAATCTTATTAAGCTTACCACGAGCATAATACGAGTTCACGACGAACTTAAATTTGTATAGGGGTATGCCTGTATAAAAAAAAAAAAAAAATATATAAACTGTTTTTCTATGTAAAATGTGGAATAAATAAATTTTCAAACTTCAAACATTTTTTATTTTGTTAATTTATTATTATCATCCCTTTTAACAGCTAAATTCATATCAAGTGATGGATCGTTTACAAAGACAGTCAATGTGAATGAGACCGGAGTGATGATCAGCATGACTAGTCGTTACAGTCCTGATGTGAGTGACGATGGGATTACTTGGATGAAAGATGGAAGTGACGTTCTACCATCATTTGATGTGCAGACTCAGATCAGCTTCCCAAACCCAATCCAGACATCAGACCAAGGAATCTATGAGATCTACTATGATAACGAGAGGGATCAAAATAAAGGAGGAATATACAGACTCATCGTCAGAGGTACATGTGTTTTCCTGCCTAATTCAGACTAGGCTTTTTGAAAGGGGTCATTTGTTCCCCAAAATGATATTGTTTGCTACATGTATGATGCATGTAAAAGTTTTGCTTCATATTTACCTAATTTGTTTAGTTTTTTAGATTGGATTATGCAAGTTACATGTGGATGATGATCTTTACATATTAATCTATATTTAATTTTTAATAAATATATGGAATGTGAACATTTCGGGAAAATGTTAGTGTAGATTATTCAGGTAGATAATTTCCAAGTCTGATATTATGGAATGGCACCTTATCGTACGATAAACAGCTTTTTCTCCTTTGCAAATTTTTTTTCATAAGATTTATGAAACTTCAAATGATATAAAAATTCAGGTGTAAGCATGTCATGATCTGTAATGTGATTTGTATGTACAGGTAGTTTAAAATTACCTGTATGTAATATGACAGAGCCAATGACAGACACTTTTGTTTTATGTTCGAGAACATTACTGTGTAACAAAGTTTTCATTCGTCTTTTTCCACTGTATTTTACCCTTCTTATCTTCTATCTTTTTTCATCTTTGTTTTGATGTCATCTTTAGTGAATAGTGACATGTATTTTTCTCTCTCCCTATCTTTTATTAGAATGCCCTGCTGGTAAGTGGGGTCCCCCTGAGTGTTATGGTATATGTGATAATTGCTACAATGGCGGAGTCTGTGATGACAAGTCTGGTCTTTGTATCTGTCCTAACAACTTCAAGGGGCCGAATTGCTTAGAAAGTAAGTTGGCCTGTAGAATTTCCTTTTGAAAGATGTTTATTTTTATCTCTTAATAGATGAATTGGGGAAGATATTTATTGTCTTATTCCATTCTAAATGAACAGAGTAATGTACATTTATTTTATAAGCTCATTTCAAATATTTCTTTCTTCTACCTGATGAAGAGATAGAGAAATCAGAATAGTATTATACATCATGTCTTTTAACATGTTTACTATACGTGCATGGCTCTGATCAAGGGCACAAAAGTGTTACATATGAGGTGAATTTTAAAAGTCAATTATAGACTGTGGCAACATTATGTTTGTAATCTGCAAACATTATGCTACACATAGCTAAAAAATCAGACCTTAACAAATTGCCGTTAAACGGCAATCAGTAGCTAAATATCACATCATCAAAAATGTTACGTACATAACTCGGTGTCCACTTCATGCTGATATTTCCCTTATAATTTTACTTTTTTCTGACAAAGTACATTAGATGTTAACCCATTGCCTACTGGAACCTGGTGGCCCCTGTATTAAGCCTATGGCAATCAATTAATTCAGTAGTTAACAGGTTAAAACATACCGTAAACAAAACTTAAAACCATTGCCATATCAACTTTTTTCAATTTAGTTATTAAAATATGGCCAAAACAAATGTGGACACCGAGTTATGTACAGTACACCTTATTCTCTACATGCTTTCTCTTTGCCTTAGTCTGATTACGACTTCAATTGAAGGAATGATGTGTTTCCTGAATGAAACATAATTTGCAATGTTTAAATAGTTTGTAAACTACTATTTCAGGACTGAAATGTAAGATTTCTGTACTTAATCGTACATAACTGTGGAAACCAAAAGTAAGTAGTTTTACATTCAAATAATAACTTCTTGTTCCTTAAATTCAATAAATGTTTGTTTAAATGAAAATGCAAAAGGGTGCAATTCATGCTGTATTCATGCTGTATAAATAAATTTATTTCAAATTTTTGATTGGTAGTAACGTACATAACTCGGTGTCTTTTCATAACTGTGTCTTAGTTATGTACATGACATGAAAAAGTTCAAACTGCAATATTTTGTAATATTCTTCTCACCAAATCAGACCTGTGTGTGTATGTCTTATACATTTTTTACTACCTTACCATGACAAATAACTAAATATAGGTGGTTTTATTGAAGAAAAAAAATCATGGTGTACGTACATAACTGTATAAACTGTCACGTACATAACTCGGTGTCCACATTCATCGTTGATTAAATAACACATTACATACAAGTTAAAATGCGGAATCCAATGTTATCAGTGCTCTTCATTCACCTATATACACACCATTACATTATCATTTTGAAAGTATACAATATGTTTTTGTATAGATTCTGTTGCACTGGTATGTACATAACTGCAGGACACCAATCATTTTCCATTTACAGAAATCTAAATATTTTTAAAACCATGACCCAGAATGAAATGATCTGATTGGAAATCAAAGATAAAGTGAAACTAAACGTATAACCTTGCAAGCTTGTAAATAAATCAATTATTTATACACCATTCTTCAGTTAGTAAGGTTTGAAATTTGCAGGACAACAAAGTTATGTACATATCACAACAATTGTATCACATGTAAATAGAATAAGAAAGTAAAATACTAAGAATTAACTTAACAGAAATGTTAATTATTACATAGATTCTACATCAAGATGAAAAATAATCATAAGTTTTGCATCCCATTAGTAAATATCTGGTAACCAATTAGTGCATGTTTCGAATGTAACATTAAAAGTGCTGAAAATAGGCCTTTTTTCATCATAAAATTGCTCTAAAATCTTTAATTTGAACTCAATGAAGCTGAAACCTTGTTTTGAGCTTCCCCAAATGGTACTTTCTAATATAAAAATGATAATTTGTGTCTGGGCCTCATGGTTTTGGATAATTGAACAATTTCCCAGTGTTCAATCTAAGTGTACCCTTGATCTGAGCCATGCACACACGTACTTGTAACTCTTCATTTTAACAGGAATTGTTTGCAAGAATAATGTTGATTTATCATTCATTATTCTGTTTATAACAAGTAGATTTGTGATCTTATATAATGTATTATCTTTCATGTATTATTAAAAGTCTGTTACACTTTACACGTAAAATGGCTTTGTAAATACTTTGTAAAGTGATCGACCCTCTCTACCAGAGCTGCGGGTCATTTTACATGGACATGCATATATACTGTACATCAAGTAAATCAATTTAAAAAAAAGCATAAACATAAGATACAGCAGGGGAAATTACTTCCTTTTTTTTCTTATCCCTTATTACCATATGAAATAGTCGACAAAATGTCCAAATAAATCTTTATTATTTTTAAAGAGCATTAGCAACCATATTTTCATTTTTTTCATTTCGTTTATTTCCATTTCCAACAAAATAAATAAAGTACATGGGATTGCATTGTATAGTAAAACAACGAAACTTAACAATATATTTGTAATTGGTCCACAGTGTACAATAGGCATATAAAACAGGTTGGTCATGGAGGGGACTGCTGAAAAGCTGGGCTTGTAGATTGCAGCCCCCTATAACTTATAGTTGCAAAAATAGTATATCAATAATAAAGGAACGTACAAATACATAAACCAATTAAACATAACATAGAAGGAGTGAAAGGGACAGGGAAAGAAGGGAGACAACGAGAGAGGGCAGGGCTCTTACCTATAACACACACAACACAACACGGGCCGACTGGAATACAGATGGCCAGTACAAAATGAATCAAAACATCCAAATGTATTTTATTGAGTTAAATAAATTTAAAGAGAGAGAGCTAACGCTTGATAATTACGCAAAAAATATTTTTTTAATTTGAATTTAAAAGAATTTAAACTGGGGGCATTCTTGATGCTAACATCAAGAATGGTCCATAGCTTCGGGCCTGCGTAAGTGAATATGGATTTAGCAAGTAAAGTTCTAGTTAATGGCAGATGAAATTCGTCAGATTGGCGCGTAGGGTATTTGTGTATAGTTTTATTTTTGATGAATATTAAATTGAAGGCTGATGGTAGCGTATTATTATTTAACTGGTACATAAACTGACCGAGGCTATAACGATATAAATCATTTATTTTCAACACATTATTTTCAACAAATAAAACGTCAGTATGAAATCTCCAGGAAGTGTTACAAATAACATGCATATCTTTTTTTTGTAGAAGTAGTATTCTATGAAGATAAGAATCGTATGTATTACCCCAAACAATAATACCATAATTTAAGTAGGGCAAAATTAATGTCGAGTAAAGCATTAGTAGGGAGGAGGTTGGCAGAAAAAAACTTAACCTTATTTACAATCCCTATGTTGCGAGAGATTGTTCGGCAAATGCTATCAATATTACATTTCCATGAGAGTTTATCGTCTATTATCAGACCTAAAAATTTCATTGAAGTGACGGCTTCTATGTCAGTATTATCTAGTTTAACATTATGTGGTAAGTTACCTATAGAATTGCTGAAGAGCATACATTTTGTTTTTTGTAAATTTAATGATAACTTATTAGCTCTTATCCATTGTAACAATTTGTCTAATTCAATATTAAGTGTATTGACCAAAATATCAGGATCTGCATGTGAAAAGAGCACATTCGAATCATCTGCAAATAAGAGGAAGGAAAGGATATTAGAGGAATTTCGGATATCGTTTATATAGGTAATAAATAAAAGTGGGCCCAGTAGACTGCCCTGTGGAACACCACAATCTACATCTTGCATAGAAGAACATTGGTCGTTAATACACACAAATTGCTTGCGGTTCGTTAGGTAGCCTCTGAACCACTCCAAGGCCCTACCACGAATTCCGTAATTGTTCAATTTGTAGAGAAGTATTTTATGATCGATGGTATCAAAGGCCTTGGAGAGGTCCAGGAAAACACCCACAGTATGCTTGTATTTTTCAATATCTTCTGTAACTTTTTCGACAAGGGTAAGTAAAGCATGGGATGTATGTTTTTGGCGAAAGCCAAACTGAAAATGAGAAATTATGCTGTTTTTATTCAGAAAATTTAGAAGTCTTGTATATATTATTCTTTCCAGAATTTTTGAAAGAGCAGGCAGGAGAGAAATTGGTCTAAAATTACATATATTATCCCTTTCTCCTTTTTTGTAAACCGGTATAACCTTAGAAATCTTCATACAATCGGGAACAACACCGCTAGTCAAGGATAAATTGAATATATGCACCAGCGGATCGACAATGTAGTTTATGACGTTTTTCAATAAAATATTATCAATGCCATCATGTCCAGTACTCTTTTTATTTTTCAAGTTATGAACTATATCTATTAATTCATTTCTATGTACGGGGACAAAAAATAGTGAATTGGGATTTGGCTGGTCTATAAAGTCTAAAAAATTCTTTTGCGTTGGAGGAATATCATCTGCAAGGCTATGTCCTATTTGAGAGAAAAATTGATTAAACGTATCGGCCATCTGCGCTGAGTCGTGAATTTCTACGTTGTTATATGTTATTTTTTCTATACGCGATTTATCGTTATGCTTATTAATGGCACTATTTATGATTTTCCATGTTTTACTAATATCATGTTTGAATAGAATCAACTGATTTGTAAAATATTTCGTTTTTCAATACGTAATATTTTAGTGAGAATATTTTTGTAAGTGCTATATTTACGGTGAGACTTTTCAGAACGCTGAATTTTGCTTGCGTAATATAAGTTGTTTTTTTGATTGATTAATCTTAAAATTGGTTTGGTTATCCATGGAAGTCTGGGACTCTTTTTATAATTAGAACATTTGTTCACTAATGGAATGTGTCTATCTAAATGAGACATAAAAATCGTCATAAATTTATCATACGCAGTATTTGTATCATGCGAACTATTAACTTCAGTCCAATCAGCCTCTTCGAGACTTTCTTTCAATGGCGCTATTTTATTAGGTGTTACTTTTCTGAATCTTTGCAAGGGGGTGTCTTTTTTATTAAAAATACAATGACTTCGCGAAAAAATTGGATAGTGATCAGATATGTCACATAAAATTATTCCTGATTCAGGTAAGGGAACAACATTGCAGAAGATATTATCAATAAGGGTTGCTGTTTGGGTGGTAACTCGGGTTGGTTTTGTGATTAAAGGTAATAAGGATGAAGATAGCATGATATCCAAAAAATCTTGTGAAGTATTTGGAGCTGAAGATTTAGATATATCTATGTTAAAATCTCCCACGATATAGCAGTCTTTATTGGTAAAGACTGGATTTTGTAGTAAATCTTGCAAATACTGCGCTAAACCAGGATCTGTATCGCAAAGTGTATACGAGTAAGAAAGTAGAATTTCGAGGCAAGTTGAACACATCAATTGTGTCTTCTGAAGCAGATCTTGTACGTCTGAACTTATTGTGATGACTCTGAGTGCTTTCCTTTTGCCATTTTCTCATTTCGAATCGACATCATACCGTCCGAACACTGAAATCTGTAGTTCTGGCAAGTTTGATATGTGTTTTCTTTTTTTCCTTGATCGAACAACTGACTTTTTAATCTTTATTTGTTACTGCGATTACCTATATGTCCAGGAGAGTAATGTGCTCCACCTGCGGAGTTGTATGTGACCTAAATTGTGATCAAATTGATATATGTCAGTATATATGTACCAACTGCAATGAGCAAATCTTTCCTTTTAATCATATTGTTGAAAATGATGAGTTTTTGTGGACATTACAACAGTTTTTTCATATGAATAAGAGTATTCCATGTATATGCTAAAGTTCAAAATCTTAAAATCAATCCTTTTTTAATTGGTAATATGCTTGAAGATGTGCAATACTTACTCAACTTGCAACCTCCTGAAGAAGATACTGAAGATACTGATATATTTAGATTTCCAACAAATCCATGTTCATATTATCTTCCTGATAGTTTTCACAATAAATTTAAAAATAATGACAACAGGATGTCTTTTTTACACTTAAATGCTAGAAGTCTATGCTCAAATTTCAATAAACTCGAGGAGTTATTGATGTCTTTAGATTTTTCATTTTCTGTTATAGGAGTGTCAGAGACTTGGCTGAAATCTTCCATGTTAATTTCAGTATATAATGTACCTAATTATTCCTTTGTGCACACATGTCGTGACTCAAAGATTGGTGGTGGTATTGCCTTGTATATTTCAGAAAGCGTTGATTTCTTGGAGAGACCGGACTTAACTATAAATAACTCATTCCTTCAAACTGCATTTATTGAAATTGTTGACGCCAAATCTAAAAATATTATTGTTGGAAATATTTATAGACCACCTAATACTGACATAGATTCTTTTCTAGGTGAGTTAGATTAGAGGCAAAAAGTAAAGAATTTCTTGATACTATGTTTCTCTACAACTTATTTCCAGTCATCACTAAGCCTACTCGTATCTCTGATAAATCTGCTACTGTGATAGATAACATCTTCACAAATGCAATTCAAATTGAACACGATGGAGGGTTATTGTACTCAGATATTTCAGATCATTTTCCAATATTTTATGTTGCAAAAAAATACACTCATAATTTACCTGTAAAGGAATCCCGTTTTAAGAGATTGATAAATGATTCTAGGATTGATGATTTTAAACAGAAATTGAGCTGTGTAGACTGGAATCCTATTTATGCCTCAAAAGATGTGAATCATGCTTATGACATGTTTTACTCTATTTTTTATTGTATCTATAATGAATGTCTCCCTGTCGTTCGCAATAAAATTATTAAAAAAAGAAGAATCCATAAACCCTGGATCTCCTCTGGCATTTTAAAGTCAATTAATAAGAAAAATAATTTATATAAAGATTTTCGAAAATATTCTGGACCATTAAAAACTAAAAGAAAAAAAGAAGAGAAATACAAAAAATATAAAAATTCATTGATTAAAATCATCCGCTCTGTTAAAAAAGAACACTATCATAAAAGATTTGACATCCTAAAAGGCAACATGAAAAAAACATGGAAAGAAATTAATCATATTTTAGGGAAAAACTCTCATGCTTCTCTACCAACAAAAATGTACTATAGGAATGAATGTATTGAAAACAATCAAATGAAAGCCATGTATTTCAATAAATATTTTGTTAACATAGGTAAAAATCTTGCCAATGACATTCCTCAATGTCGCACTGATTTTATGAGCTTTTTGGGTAATAACAATGCCAAATCAATGTTTATGAAACCTACTGATATAAATGAAGTATTAAAGATCTGCTCCTCCTTGAAATCAACGTCTTCCTGTGGCTCTGATGACATAATACAATCCATTGCTAAAAAATGTATACATCAATATGTTTTTCCTCTTTGTCATATTATATTCAACATGTCTATTGAGTATGGTCAATTTCCTAAGGCACTCAAAGCTGCAAAAGTTGTTCCAATTTTTAAAAAGGGTGACCGTAAGGATGTTGTTAATTATAGACCTATTTCTGTTTTACCCTTTTTTTCAAAAATATTAGAAAAACTTGTTTTTGAACGTTTATATGATTTTCTGAATTACAATAATATATTGATCTTGCAAAAATTTGGTTTTCGTAAAAAATATTCTACATACATGCCTATATTTCATATGTATGATTGAGGGCGCTGCTCAGCTAGTGGCGACCAGTTGGCTTTCTTGTTTTTGTAGTAAAAAAGTGAGTTAATTTACTGTTTTTGTACGTTCACGTGTCGTCTTGTTCTTCGTTATCCTCTTCAATATGACTGTACACGTCTGGTGTGTGTCATGGATTATTGCTATCGTGATAACTATACTCATATCGCCCAAATGTGAATGTTATGGTCATGGAAACCGGATTTCATATGAACCCAAGTTCATGTATGAGCTCAACACAGTGGATTCTCCAGGGTTCCAACCGCATGATTTACCGGCCTGGGTGCCCCTGCGAGAAGACCAAGATGAAAACGTCAGTTGTGCACCGAACCATAGCCGACGTAAACGAGGGAAGAAAGGGGGCGTTAGACAACGCGTGCGTCGCCGTGGCAACAAGCCCCCATTACCGACTATCACTATGGCGAATCTCAGATCTATTCCTAACAAAATCGATGAGATAAAAGGCCTAGTAGGATACAATTGTGATTTTAGGGAGTCTTGTTTATTATGCTTCACCGAAACATGGCTCACTCCATCTATCCCGAGCGACGCCATCGACATCGACGGTTTTCAGCTCTTTTCATCCGATTGGATAGATCACAGGCAACGACACAGAAGTCGAAAGGCGGCGGAGTATGTATCTACATGAATGAAAAGTGGTGTAGAAACTTTACTATCAGATCTCAAGAACGAAATATTGAACTTCTATGTATCATTCCGGCCATTCTATCTCCCACGTGAATTTGGACAAGTCCATATCATGCTCGTATATATCCCTCCCGATGGAGATGCAGAGAGCGCATCAGCTACGATTTCGGACACGGTCAACTCCTTAGCAACGGCATCCCCTGACGCACCAATCATGGTGTTAGGGGACTTAATTCAACCACTGTCGCCCAGAGAATACCCTACCGAAGTATCATCAAGTTGTCGACTGCGCAACACGAGGAAACAACGTCCTAGATCGGTGTTACTGCTCCATACGGGACGCCTATAAGGCAAACGTACGTCATAGTATTGGCAAGTCAGATCACCTTACCGTGCATCTTTTACCAAAATATAGGCAATTGATCAAAAGGGAGAAGGTTCAGATAAAGAAAATCAAAGTGTGGGACAAAGTTGCGTCTGAAAACCTTCAGACATGTTATGACATCACAGATTGGGATCTACTTATTTCTAGCGCTTCAAACTTGGATGAATCAGTCGAAATTGTCAACGGTTATATCTTGTTCTGTAAAGATTTACACATTAAGGATAAAGAAATAAAGGTTTTCCCAAACCAAAAACCATGGGTCAGGAAGAATTTGAAGGTTTTGTTTGTGCAAAGAAACAGGGCTTTCTCACACCAGGATGATGATGAACTCAGGGACATTAATCTTAGCATTCAGAAAGAAATTGTTGATGCAAAAGAAAAATATAGAGAAAAATTAGAGAGTAAATTCAGATCTAATAATCCACGTGAAGGTTGGAAGTGTATGCAAACGATGACAGGTTATAAAAAGAAGCAGAAATCCCCACCACTGTCAGAATCTAGCTCTGTTCATGATACAGCCAATGAATTTAATACGTTTTATGCAAGATTTGATGACAAATGTTTTGATGCCGAAAGTAATAGGATTGTAAATACTTTGAAACAGTTCAATGATATACAGTCAGACCGCAGCGTGCGCGAATTCGCTTCCATTTATTCATATCGTATGCACGAATTTGCTCCTCATGAATACGTAATAAGCAAAAACATGGCACAGTTCTCATCTTTCTGCTATGCTCAGGATTCATTTAATGACATTGAATTCGTCATGAATATTGAGCCAGAACTATAAACATTATAATGTACTATTCAATAAATAGTGAGTGAAGTTTCAAAATGTGAAAAAAACACCAAAAAAAACTTGCAAAATAAAATATTTGAAGAGTCGGATATACACGTTAAATAACCATTTTTATCGGGGTTGCATCTCGCTGAATTTTGGCTTACCACATAATGTAGATATTTTCCTAACATAATATTATACTTCCTGTCAATGTCTGTCTCAATACCAGTCAGGAACAAGCAAAGTATTAGCTGATGCATAATAGACTCCGGCGGAAAATAAGACATGGCCGATCGACGAGCGTTTCGCATCGAGATCAACCGGGGGATACCACGTTATATATAGCTCTGCGTCGATTCGCGGTCCAACCAGTCTGCGCGCTATACGTGAACACGCACGGAAAATAGACGGAGATTAGGGATATTCATGAATTACTCTCGTGTGCGTAACCCCCGGTCGTAGAGGCTTTTGTATTGCCCCACATACTTATTATTGTGTACGATACTCATGCGCTACATAATTATAGAAGTGAACGGAAAGTACAAAGTTGGATACGGATACGCACACAAGTACAATATAGAATTCCAGCTCTAGGGACAGAAGAGGGGATTTAAGTGTCTATAAAGGCTTATTTTGGCCAGGCTTTGATATCATTTTAACAAAGAAGACACATTATTCGTTATGAAATGTATGTTTGTGTAAATACAAACTTTCAGGGGGGGGGGGGCAATGTTATTGAAAATTGAAAATATGATTGTTCCCATCCCTGCTATTAATTTCATGGTTGTAAAAGTTCTGAAATGTGTTTTTATATTTGTAAACCATGGGCTAATTAGAAGAGCCTTAAACAGGAATTTCTTTTGGTAATTCCCAGACATTCGATGATGGTAATATTTTATTTCATAATTCTTTTGTCAATTGCGTTACTCCAGTTCATGTGTATTCCTGGAAATAAAATATTACAAAATTCTTTCCCTTATTCTCTTTTCTGTTTGATTTTGTTTTAAAGTGACCCGCGGAATATATATATATCTGGAAATTTATTTTCGGGGTTTGTTTGTGTGTAATATGACCCTTGGATAGAAATATAAGTGTGCGGTGGGCTGAAGGGCTCAAATAAAACTTGTAGAATTCTAATTTTCATCTTCAACATCATTATCACAATCACAATCGTCATCGCCATCACAATCATTATCATCATCAGCATAGCCATCATCGCCGTCACCACCTACATCATCATCACCACCATTAGCATTGCATCACAATCATCATCATAATCACCGTCATCATGATCATCACCATGCACCACCTACATCGCCATTAATTGCCATCATCACCATCACGTTAACGACCAGCATTGCCATCATAATCACCCTCATCATCACCACCATCAGCATTGCCATCAAGATAATCATCGTCATCATGATCACTGTCATCATTATCATCATCACCATATCCATCATGATCGCCATCACCACCGACATCACCACTGCCATCATCATAATCACCGTCATCATTATCATCATCACCATATCCATCATGATCGCCATCACCACCGACATCATCACCACTGCCATCATCATAATCACCGTCATCATTATCATCATCACCATAACCATCATCTCCACCGTCGCCATCACCACCATCACAATCATCATCACCAACATATCAAAATATGTCAATGCTTGACTATTTATATTATGTTTACCCTGTGTAGGTACTATTTCTGGATGAAATACAAATCTGCAAAATATATCTTTAAAAAAGATTGTTTTTCTTTTGTGGGGGGGGGGGGCTATTATTTAACAGGTCTGTGTAATTCACATTTCTTAATCAAAATTCATGCCAACTAACCCAAAAGAAAACCAGGTCTGGTTTCTTCTGAATAGCCTAGTAAATGGACAAAAAAATGTATTATTTAACACTACTACAAATAATAAATGCGATAGGACTACGAATAAAATTTGCATTTTCTAATATTTATATTTTATTTATAAACTGACTTTGACATTTATGTTGAGACCATCACACGCATAAAATGTGTCGCTGAGAATAAAAGTATTATTAGAGTTAAGTATTGTTAAATTGTATAAAGGTGACAGTTCAGTCAGTTTTCTATTAATATAATAAATGCTTTGTTCGTGTGAAGCTCCGGAATTCCACCTTGGAACTTTGGAAGTATCAGAGATTTTTGTTTTATTGAAAGGAATAAGCTGAACAAAATCCTTCTCGTCCTTCTCCCAAACTCCCCGTTCAAGATTGTTTGTTCCAACGTGAAGCAAAACTGCAGTTGAGTCTTCAAATAAATAACCATTAAAACGAACAAAGGCATGGAGTCCAGCAAATGTTGATCCAGGAATGCAATGGAGACTGATGTGTGATGTCTGTCAATGTCCCGCAAGCTTCGATGGTTGAGTGCGTCTGTCAGAAAAACAACAACAAATGATAAGAAGAATAAAATGTCTTAGTTCAATGTATGGGGATTTGAAAAGATCTTATCAAAGTAGCTAGCCATTTATGGTAGACAAAACTGGCTTGCTTTCAAATTTATTTTTTTAAATGAAAACAAATTACAGGTGTCAGATTCATGAAGTTTTCCCTTCATTTTTCAAGATGTGCACAAGTTCTAAAATGTAAGTGTTTACCTTTGGCTTTTTGTTTTAATTCTGCTCTGTTCATAATCATAGGTCTACAACTCGCACAAGGAAATGCTGCTTATTTCTGTGGCTGGCTGTAAGGTTTGAGTTGAGCAGAAGACAGAACCAAAGTTTGAGAATCCCAAATTAATATAATTAATTATCCTTTAAGTAATTTGTCATTTTAATATCCAGCTCAGCTCAGCTCAGCTCACTCGCTCAGCTCAGGATTCCAGTACAAAACAATTTGATCAGTTATCAAACCCATTCATTACTTGTCTAAACATGTTTAAACGCTTGTAAATATACATTTAAAACATATCATTTGATCTAGATTTATAATGAATAGCAATGACTAATGAGCAGTCGATTTATTTACATTGCTGTCGATTTGCGACAACAAAAACTAAAAAGCTGACAAAAATATATACACATGGGACTACATAAATTCCTGCTGTATGCGCCACACAATGGCACAGCGACAAACAAGAAACCCCGCCATTCCTGACTAAAAGGCCGTAGCCATAGCAATTCCCCGCGGTTTCGAATCATTTTCCGTCTACTTCCGGTAGATTTCCAAAATATAGTCCAATAATTTGGGCATATTTCTTATTCAAACATTACTTGCATCTACGTGTTTTCAACATCAAACGATGGACTGGTTATCAAAGACGACGTAGGATGCAAAAATTCGAAATAATATTATCAATACCAGTCAGGAACAAGCAAAATACGACACTATGTAATGAGTAGTTAATTTCCGAGGACTAAAAAACGCTCTTTTTGTTTGCGATAAAAGTAAGCGCAAAATCTAACTAATTTGGGCAAATTTGGTGTCAAAGAACAGCGAAAATTTCAGAGATTGACTTACCCCACGATTCCGCCATGATGAATTGCACTGTAAGCCATACGAGGGCGACAAAATGATGCTACCAAAATCCCGTGGTTGGTCTCGTGTTTTACGAGAGCGTTGTAAGCGAGCTTTTCACCGAACGGGAATCTGAATAAAAATTGCCGCACAGCCTCATTATCGCGCACGCTGCGGTCTGACTGTATACACCCACTGTATGTCAGTACAATGATGTTGTCAGGTACTTCAAAAAGACTAATCCAAGAAAATCTATGGGACCGGACAGTATTTACATCAATAAATCAACGTATCTACCTATTCTACTTTGCTATTGTTGCACCTCAACATTGCATAACCGAAACTTAAAACACATCGCCAAATTGCTCATACCCCCCCGCCCAAAGGCGCCCTCCGTGACCCTTGCGTCCGAGCGCCGCCAACGTAACCTCTTCCTCTTATCTCTTCGCATCCGAACGGATAAGTTACACTAAAAATCGCTCCCAAAAGTTGAAGAGTTTTTCCTCTTTTAGTCACTTTTTGGTTCGCATTTTCGCCTTTTATAATATTCTCTACGATTTCCTGTTCGTTAGAGAGTAGTTTCACTCTGTGAATTTATTTATTTATCAGTATTCTAGAACGTTTTCTTGCCGACTACTGTTACGTTTCCGCTTTCGTGTTTGCCTGTCCTCACTCCTCCGAGGCCTCGGGTGCGTGCGGGGGTAGTCGGTGGGGTGTTTTAGTCACTGGTAGTTTATTTAATTCTTGTTGATAATTGCTCGTACCCTTTGTTTAATTTTCTTTCCCGCAGGTTATAATATGTCTCGCAGTTCTTATTTTCTCTTAGCAGGTTTCACGAAGAAGAAATCAAGTTCTGTCGCGAGAAAGAAGACGAAGGATTCTATTAATAAGTCTTCGTTAGTTACGCCCCTCGGGAGCGGTGGTGACACCGCAAACCCCGGGGATGCGAACGTCAGTGGACGTTTATGCGGGCAAGGGAAGCCCAGGAGAATGGTTGAGCAAGGCGATACGTCGCCCCTCAATACGGTTCCCGGAAACCCAGAGGTTCTTACCCTGGGTGGAACGGGCCTTAGTTCTGCACCGCCAACAATTGTTCCGTCGGTTCTTTTGTTTGGTCGGTGCACAAATCCATCGACGGATATTCGGGTTGCTTCTGTGGATCCGGACTTGAACCGGTCACCGTTCGGTTCTTCTGTCCCTTTGTCGGATTTGTCGGTTCCGGATTTCGGTCCGGATACCCGTGCATCCGAGTCGGATCCTGGGGCTTCAACTAACCGCGCCTCTCCGTAGGTGCGTGTTCCGTTTTCCCGATTCGGTTTGCGGGGAGCTCCTACCGTCGGGCCTTTATCGGATAACCGTCCCGTTTCTTCGGCCTTTTCCGTTACCGCTACGTCTCGTAAGAGGCGGGGTTCCCGGGACGCGGTGGCCGGTTCTTCCTCGGATTTTGTTTATCCTTCGAAGAATCCGCGCTCTGATTTTATGGCACCGTTTGCGGCTCCTCGGGGTCCGCCTTTGGTGGCTACTCTCCCTCCGTCGGTGCCTCCACCCCCGCCGGAATTTTCGGATTGGATGCGGGCTTTTGCTGACGCTTTTCGATCTTCGGTGCCCGAGTCGGCTCCTCCGGTTCGTCCTACTTCACTTTCGGATCCGATCGCGGTTGATTTATTTTCGGAGTTTTCCGAAGATGCATCGATCTCGCCTGAGCAGTCGCCGGTGCGGGTTTCGAGTTGTCGTATTCAGCCGGGGTCCTCTCTTTTTTGCTTCTCCGCCTCACGCTTCGTTGGGCGCTCCGAGAGGCGGGGATCGTCCCTGTTTATCTGGTCAAGATAGGGGGGGCTCGGTTGATCGTTGGGACACTGGTTCCATCGCTCAGTCGTCTGGTTCAGTTGCGGGGGATGATGCGTCTACTTCCGTTTGTGTCTCTGGCGCGGATTCGTTAGCCTTGTTTCACAAATATGTGCCCGATTCTTGTGTCGTCCCGGAGTTATCGGCGGGGCTTCCTGTCTTCTAAATCGGACTCTTCAGCGTTTCAGGGACTGTTTCTTCCTGATCTACACAAAGAAGAATTTGTGGATGCCGCAGAAGACTTGTCGTCATCGACGGGATTTCTTAAGCGGCAGGTGGACAAGTACGCTTTCGTTCCTCTGGATGCGGATTTGTATTTGTGTCCTAAACGGGTTTCTCCCAAACTTGTGGCGGTGGCCAGTCGTTTGGGGAAGAAGTTTGGGACTCGTGGTCCTTTTGATAAAAGTGACAATTTGTTGTTTGATCTTTTCTCACGGCTTGCGGTGACTTCGCATTCCATCGAGAAGTATCGTCGGGAGGCTGTGCTCACTTATTTGGGCATTCGACCGCATCAAATTCCAGGACTGCTTCCGCAGATTCCAGTGGCCAGCCCCCGCCTTTGTGGAGATAGTTTCACTACTCTACTGCAAGCCGAGATTGATGGTGAGAAGCAGGCTCGAGACCTGTCCGTTGCTTTTCGCGATGTCCAAGAACCGGTTCCTTCCTCCAGACCTCGTAAGAAAAGTTTGAAGATTTCGGGTTCTTTTCGAAGAACGTCGGCCAGTCTAAGGGCCGCCCTCAGGACTGGTACCCGGCCGAGGAGGAATACCAGGTTCGTGGTCGTCCTTCGTCTCGAGTTTCTTCTTACCGTGATTCTTCTATCTTCCCGGACTCCCTTTCGTGGTGGTGGGAAGTCATTCTCTAGATGATGGCTTCCCCCGAGTGCTTGGGTCTTAGGTCGGCGGGCGGCTCCGGAGATTTCTCCCGGCGTGGGAGAAGATCACCAGCGACGCATTTGTTCTGTCGGTGGTACGAGAAGGGTTCTTCATAGTTTTTGTGGAACCTCTTCCGAATGGCGTCCTCCGGAGCCGCTCTCCGATCATGTCCCCTCTTTTTCAGAGTCACATTTCCTCCGATTTTGTGTCTCTGTTAGAGAAGGGGGCAATAGAGGAAGTAGACGATCACCCGTGTCTTTGTTTGTCGCTGGTGTTCGTAATTCCCAAGTGCTCGGGTTCTTTAAGAATGATTCTCAACATGAAGCGGTTTAACCTTCATTTGGGAAAGGTTCATTTCCGAATGGGTCATCTGGCAACCATCCTTTCTTCATTGAATCCCGCAGACGTCGCGGTTTCTTTGGATCTTCGCGACGCTTATTTTCATGTGCCGATACATCCGCGGTCGCGGGATCTTGTGGGGTTTTTGCCTTCCTGGGCAAATTCTACCGTTACAGAGCGCTCCTGTTCGGTTTGCGCCCTGCTCCTCGGATTTTCACGAGAGTCGTGGCGTCAGTCATGCTGTTGGATCATATGCAGATTCTGATCAGCACGACTCAAGATCTCGGATTTCTCATAATTTGGGAGAAATCAGAATTCGTTCCGGCTCGCACGCCGTCTTACCTAGGTGCTCAGCTGGACATTCGTCATCAGCTGGCTCGTCCCAGGCTCGACAGGGTCGAGACGATAGTCAGGACTGCTCGGTCTCTGAGATGTGCACGTCGGGTGAAAGCCGAGTGTTGGTTTCAGTGGCTAGGGTTTCTCTCCAGTCTAGTCGGCATGCTTCCAGATTGTCGACTATTGATGAGTCCCTTCCAACTCTTTCTGTTGGAGTTTTATCAGCCGAGCGTGAGTTCTTTTATTGTCGTGGATCCCCCTGTTGTCCAGAGTCAAGGGTCTTCTAGGTCCTTGGCTTCGTCGTTCCTTCTTCCTTCAGGGCAAACGCTGCCGAGTTCCTCTCCCTTCTGTGACCGTCACCACGGACGCGTCGCTGTTGGTTTGGGGAGGTCATTGCCAGGGGTCAATGATTTCAGGAGACTGGAGTCATCTGGACTTTCTGCTCCACATCAATGTGTTGGGACTCATGGGAGTGTTTGCTTCGCTTCGTCACTTCCGTGCTCGTCTGGTGGGTCGTTCGGTTCTGTTTCTTACGGACAACGTATTGGTGATGGCGTACATCAACAGACAGGGAGGCACTCATTCTGTGGCTCTGAACGAGTTGGCCTCTCAACTCTGGGCGTGGTGCAAGGGGGCGAGGGTGTTCCCGATTGCATCACATATCCCGGGCGAAGAGAATATCTTAGCGGACTTTCTCTCCAGAGGCAAGTGCCTTCCCTCAGAGTGGACTCTGCCTCCGACTGTCTTCAGGCAACTGGGGAGAGTGTTCGGTGTTCTCGACATCGATCTCTTCGCAACTTCGCTCAACCATCGTTTTCCTCGATATTCTCGTGAGTCCGGGAACCAGGAGCTTTTGCTCTGGACGCTTTTGCGATCCCGTGGAGGGATGGAGGGCTTACGCCTTTCCCCCGTTCGCGTTGTTTCCCCATGTGCTCTGGAAGATCAGGGACGATCAAGCGATGATGATTCTCATAGCTCCTTGGTGGCCGGCGAGGTCGTGGTTTCAGGACCTCTTGACCCTCCTGGTGGGGGCTCCGTGGTCGTTGCCGTGTCATCCGGATCTGGTGTCGCAACCTCTGTCTGGTATTCTACACCAACGGCCGGAAATCCTCCGTCTGACCGCTTGGCGGTTATCGGGAAGAGGGCTCGTTCGTCAGGTTTCTCCGAACGTGCTGCACAATTTCTAGTCCAGAGTAGACGAGAGTCGACCAGGACGGTTTACAACTCCTGGTTGGATGCTTTTCACACTTGGTGTGAGGAGGTGGGCGTCGCCCCTAGAGAGGCGTCTTTACCTTCTATTGCTGACTTTCTGATCTCTTTGTATGACAAGGGGAGAGCTCTGTCAACGATTTGTGGCTATCGGTCTGCTATCTTCGGTTTCTTCTGCTCCTCAGCTAGCGGCTCTTTTGAAGTCTTTCTTCCTTAAGAGACCCTTCTTCAGACCTCTGACGCCAGTGTGGAGTTTACCCAAGGTTTTGGCACTCCCTTCGAACCGCTGTGTTCTGCGACGCTTCTGCTTACTACGGTCAAGACGGTTTTTCTCATGGTAATCACTTCTGGTCAGCGTAGAAGCTCACTTCATACCCTTTCAGCTGCCCCTGGGCATATCCGCTGGGAAGGACGTGGGGTTCGTTTGATTCCCAAGGCTTCTTTTATTGCTTAGAATCAGTCTGACACGTCGGGTTCAGTGGAAGTGGTGCTTCATCCCTTGTCGGATTTTTCTTCGGTCTTCAGGGACGGACTGTGGTGTCCCGTTCGCGCCCTCAAATGGTATCTTTACAAGACGAAGCCTTTTCGCAAGTCGGATCAGCTCTTTCTGGTTTCTCGAGAGCCACTTTCGGCGGCATCTCGGGATACGATCTCCAGGTGGTTAGTCTTGGCTATCAAGGCTGCGGGCCCTGAGGCCTTGACGCCTGGCAGGGCTCCTCGTGCCCATGATACTCACAGTGTCAGTACGTCTTGGACTCTTTTCATCGGAGTTTCAGTTCAAGATATCTGTAAAGCAGCTTTTTGGAAGTCTCCAAGTTCTTTTTCTGCTTTTTACCTCAAAGATGTGCCCGCGGGCGAACGAGCCTTTGTGGTCGCTTCTCTGAAGGCGGCTTCGTCGTCTATTTCTCATTGAATTGATAAGTTTGCTTGGTTTTTACCACCCGGCATTAATCTGTGCTGGTCTTTAGCAAAGTAGAATAGGTAGATACGTTGATTTATTGATGTAAATCATGAAAATCAGTATTGATTTTATTATTTACGATATAAATCTACGTATCTACCTATTTTCCCTCCCTCCATCCCCAGCGCCTTTACCAAGGTGTATCCTAGGGAACTCGTGATAAGAGGAAGAGGTTACGTTGGCGGCGCTCGGACGCAAGGGTCACGGAGGGCGCCTTTGGGCGGGGGGGTATGAGCAATTTGGCGATGTGTTTTAAGTTTCGGTTATGCAATGTTGAGGTGCAACAATAGCAAAGTAGAATAGGTAGATACGTAGATTTATATCGTAAATAATAAAATCAATACTGATTTTCATGATCTGTGGGAAAGTACTCAAAACATGTGCCTGGCAATTAGCCACCCCTTTTGTCACTCTTTTTCAAGAATCTCTGAACCAAAACCATGTCCCATTGTGCTGGAAATCATCGACAATAATACCAGCAGCCAAAACACCCCAAGCATCTGAACCGAATGACTATCGGCCAATATCTCTCACCTCATTGGTGATGAAATGTTTTGAACGCATTATTCTTCAGAAGCACATTCTCCCACAGATACTGCCTGACATAGATCCTCTACAATTTGCCTACCAACCACGCAAATCTGTTAATGATGCTGCGTTATTGTTAATTCACTCGGTTGCACAGCATATTGATACATTGGGTCGTTATGTTCGTACAACATTCATCGATTTTTCATCGGCTTTTAACACAATACAGCCCCACCTCTTGATGAATAAGCTTACCGCTATGAATGTAAAACCCTCTCTAATACTCTGGTTTCATGATTTTCTAACGGGCAGAATTCAAAGGGTAAAATTGCATAATGTTCTGTCTGATTACATTACTACGAATACAGGTTCCCCCCAGGGTTGTGTGCTGTCAGCACCATTATTTATCATGTATACAAACGATTGTATCTCGTCAAATGACAATGTCTCAGTTGTCAAATATGCTGATGACACAGCTATCATTGGCATATGTTCCATGGCAACGATGAACGCCAATATCGGGAGGAGTTATTCTTGTTTGAGAATTGGTGTGAAGAAAATTTCTTGGTACTAAACATAGCTAAAACGAAAGAAATGACTTTCGATTTTCGTACAAACAAAGGTCAAGCAAATCCAATCATGCTTAAAGGAGAGGATATACAGAGTGTCAAGAGTTTTAAGTACCTTGGTACAATAATTGATAACGAACTCTCATGGAAAGACCAATGCCAATCTCTGTACGCAAAGGCTCAACAACGAATGTACTTCCTACGAAAACTGAATTCGTTCCACGTTGACAGAACCATTCTGATGTTATTCTACAAGTCAGTAATAGAAAGTGTAATGCTTTTTAGTTGTGCGGTTTGGTACGGTGGGTGCAGACAGGATAACCTTAAGAAACTGCAGAGAATATCCAATCATGCTAGCAAAATGACTGGCGAAGTGACAGATCTGAAACAGGAATGCGTGTGAATATTGAAACAGGTATCCCAGATTTTGGAAAATGTTAATCACCCCCTTCATCACTGCTATACCCTAATGCGATCGGGGAAGCGGTACAGATCAATGAAGGCTCGAACCTCACGATTCCTTAATTCCTTTGTCCCGCTTTCCATTCGTAAATACAATGAACAACTCCAGTCAATTTGAATAAGCCTGTATCTTGCCACTTCGCTAATCATCGATTTGCATTGTACCCTTTCCTTTTCAACCGAATGTACCAGTATCACGAGCAAAGAAATAATTAATACCCTATGATACCATATGTAATTCCAAGTTGTAGTTATATACCGTTTAATTTATGAAGGAAAGAAAGAAGAAAGCATTCAGCTATAAAACCGTGACAAAGAATGATACATGTAATAAATACTGTTGATAATGATGATGATAATAATAATAATAATAATAGTAACAATAATAATTATGATAACGATAATAATGATGATGATAATAATGATACAAATAATAATAATGAAATATAACAACAATACTACTTCCAAATTCTACGCAATCGTATACAATTTCAATAGTGTTGGAAGTCCATTTATTTATCTATTCTATTTTTCTTGTATAATTCCACTATGTAAAAACGATGTATATCCATGTTTCCATATGAATATGTCATTGTACATTTGCTACTGTATATTATCTATTTGTGTATATTATTTTCTATTGTATATTGTTCATGTGCCTATGTAATGCCAATAAATGAATTTCCAAATGGACCAATAAAATTAATCTGAATCTGAATCTGAATCTGTATAATGCAAGAAATAGATAAGGGTAATTTTACTGTTGGTATATTTTTAGATCTCTCAAAGGCATTTGACACCGTTGACCATGACATACTTCTTAAAAAAATGGAACATTATGGAATCAGAGGTCATGCTCTTGATTGGTTTCATGATTATTTATCAAATCGTATGCAATATGTTGTGGTCAACGGTGTCAAATCAGATTTAAGTCGTGTATTATACGGAGTTCCGCAAGGGTCTGTTCTCGGCCCGTTATTATTTTTGTTATATGATTTTATAAATTGTTCTTCAATTCTTAATTTCATACTTTTTGCGGATGACACCAGTATTACTCTTTCTAACTCAAAAATCAGCACATTAATTCACCTGTTAAATAAGGAACTCCACAATGTTGTTACCTGGTTGCAATGCAATAAATTGTCTTTAAATTTTGAAAAAACTAAATATGTTCTTTTTAAAACAAAAAATAAAAAAGCTAGTAATGATATCCCACAAGTCACTGTGGATGGCAAGATTATTACCCAAGTATCAAATATTACATTTTTAGGTATCAAAATAAACGAATTTTTATCCTGGAAACCACATATTGATGATCTATGCACTCGCCTATGTAGAACTACTGGTGTCCTCCGCAGACTTAAATTTACTTTACCTAGACATATTATGATTTCATTATATAACACATTGATTTTGCCTCATCTCACTTACTGTTGTATGATTTGGGGGAATACATTTAAAACACACTTAAATAGACTTTTTATTACTCAGAAAAAAGCAATAAGAACAGTTTGTAATGTACCATTTAATTACCATACAAGCAATTTATTTGTTGAATGTAAAACATTAAAGGTCTCTGACCTTGTACTTATGTATACTTATATCTTTATGTATCATTATCATACGAATGCCTTGCCAGATATTTTTAATGATCTTTTTAGCACAAATGCCTCCTATCACTCATATTTCACCCGTCAACACGCAGATCTTCATCAATTTCTTCCCAAAACTACAATTCGTCAAAATTCCTTACGCTGTACTGGAATTAAGTTATGGAATGACCTAGACAATGATATTAAACTAAGTAAAACTCTTGATAAATTTAAAAAACTCTTGAAAAATGAAATGTTCTTGCAGTACAAAAACCACGCTCAATTAAATAATGAATAACTTGCTCCACTTGTTCTTTTTTTTATTTTATTTTTTATATTTTGTATATAAATGTTTTGTAATACTGCAAAGCACAAGCGGGGGGCGCATATAGTGACGCAGTGTCGCTTGACGTCGTGTCCTGTGTGCGTCCTTTGCTGGTGCTTTGCTGTAAATGTCTTATCCTCATATACATGTAGGTCTTTATAATCTTTTTTCTTGTATATATTTGTTTTCCCGTTAATGTTGTTTTTGTTAATTTTCTCGAAATGTGTCATGGTTGGTGCCCCAATCACAAGTTTGTTTTCAAACTTCTTCAGGGGCTCCTAACCCCATGTTTTTATATTTTCATAAATTATTATTGTATATGTATCTTTTTATGGTTGAATAAATAAATTGAAATTGAAAAAAAATATTCTAAGAAGACAGGAATATTCGAACTAGGAGGTCTGTAACATACCGTAATCAAAATATTCTTAGCATTTGGTACTCTAATTTCAATGACAATTGATTCAGCAATTTAATAAATAATAATAATAATAATAACGTTTTATTTACCCAGGGTAGCCACTTCAGTTATAAAACTGCTCTCCCAGCGGGCCCTGCATAACATAACATGTTACTATTACCCTTCTCCAATCTAATATGCTGAGCGCCTAGCTAGAAGGCAGAAGGTTCCATTGTTATAAGTCTTTGGTATGACTCGGCCGGGGATCGAACCCACTACCTCCCGTTCATGAGGCGGACGCTCTAACCATTGAGCCACCATGCCCGGTTGAATAGCAATTTCAGTCATACAATTAAGATTGATATGAATAAAATAGTCAAAATGCTGATTGATATACAGAGCTACCCCACCTCCTCTTTTATTAACTCTACTATTTTCTAAAAGGACATAACCGGGGAGTGAATATGAACCTGCAGATTCCCGAGTTAACCATGTTTCGGTCAAAGCAATTGCAGAAAAATTTGTGTGTAAGGGAGTATCCGTTAAAAAGCGCAAGTTATCAAAGTTACAATTCAAACTCCTTACATTTAAGTGCATAATTGAAAATGTATTAGGTGTTTTTTTAAGAGATTTAAATTAATTCACAGTTAAGTAGTTAGAACTTGAATAATGGTTATCATTATCTTTGTTTAGGTCAGTAGCTAGATTATTAATTCCTTGAGATGCAAGATTGCCAAAATGAGAAGAATTTAGATCATTATTTTTAGTATTAATGTTTGGTCTAAACAATTCGTAAAGCTCATCATCGCTCAGTATACTGAAGGGAACGTTTACAGCCATTAGGGACAATATAACACAAAATAAAGTACATCGTTTCCTGTACGGACAATGAGCGTGAGCGCGTGGGCAAGGCAGAGACCTGGGGAGAGAGAAAAGACGAGAGTGAAAAGAAAGTAGAACAGTTACAATACAAAGAAGAGGCTACACAAAAAGAAACATTGATACATTGATACGACTGGTAAACGATTAGATACACACACAATTTTGTGTGCATAAATGAACCACACATAAGCATGCACGGACATGGATGAGCTCCCATGCGTATTAAAAATTAAACACGTTTGGAATGCCCGCCCGACACGAGATAGGCTCCAATAGAGCAACCAACCCCAAATCAGAGTAAACCTCCCAAACAAATGCAGGTGAAAATGCGGAACGCAAAGAATTGTTAATCAAACCAAAACACCACATACGGTTAGCTAATTAATAATAAAAGCAAATGTGGTATGTCTTTGTGTCAATATGATGACAATATACCAAAGATCCATTTAAAAAGAACGTACCATCTGGCTAGGTAATCACCTCCATATGCAAAACAAAAGATTCAGTTATTTAACTCTTAAGCTGCCCCCATTCAATTCACCTAGTGCCACAGTGCTAATCCCTATTGTGCCAGCCACTAATCTCCTGTGTGCCAAGTTAATTTAGGGTTGGTTCAAGTGCGTGTAGTTTAAATTGTTACTATGTTTGATCCACTATAACATCTCTTCCGTATATTGTATTTAAAAAAATTGTACATTAAAGTTGTAGGAAATTTAACCTTCTTTCTGTTGATACCAATATCATTTCATGAATCTGTAATTTTGGTAAAGTAAATAAGCACTATCAGTGAGTTGTCAAACCAATCCGTTGTCTCATTTCCCGCACACAATCTGAGGGGCCATGATCAAAACTGACAAATTTGATGATAAAATATCGCAATTTTCTCAGGAAAATCCAATGTAACGTTTCATGTGAAGCACGCAAAATCAAAACAACAATAAACCCCCTACATAAATCGATAAGCATTCATGCGTGCACGCAATGCGCATCGCACAATAGGCATAAACAATAAGCGTGTGTACTAATGCACGAAAATGTGTACGTGGCACGCGAGAGAATGAGAGTTTATGTGTGCATGGCAAGTCACCAGAAACCCGATTATGTGAGCGTGGCACGCCAGCGCATGCACAAAACAGTGTTCTTAGCACGATAAGAGTTAATCATATTCACAATTTGACTGCAAGACAATCACAAGCATGAAGCTATAGTTGAAAATGCACGCTCTAGTTGTATGCATTACAGTAAATACAGAAATAAAACACCTTATCTCCAACTGGTCATTTGATTTGTTTGTGAACATTTTTTTTTTAACACAGCTACTAAATTGCATACAACAGTCTTGAATCAACAACATGAATACCATATTATTTCGTTGGTTTATGGAGAAAATCGGGAAACATTATAGGAGGTACCACTTTTTACCTCAAAGAAACAGAACTTAATACAGGTATTTCCAAAAGAAATGTTATATCCACATAATTTTCCTGAACGAAGGAAACTTTTTCTGAATGAAGGAAGACGCATTTATAACTTCCTAAATTACCCATGTATGCAAAACAAAGGATCAGTTAATTAACATATTTACACAAATCAATATGAAATTGTCTGTAAGTCAATCTCATTTCACAACCAAAGAAAAGAAAAGAAAATAATGCAATGAACAAGCATGCAGCCACAATCAAAGACGCACGCCCTAGTTCCTTGTATCACAGTAAACAATTCGAACCTCTGTATATATCTTCATGACTACATGTATGTAGGAATAACACAGAAACATTTTAGTTTGTCCTTTGCATGACCTTTCTTGTATTAAAGTTGTAGAACTTAGTAGGCAAGGGGGAGTTTGTCTACATCAATAGGTTTTCATATTGAGACTTGATAAAAGAGTCCTGAAGTTATAGAAAACTCACTAGGAGATTACAACAGTCAGTAGTTGGTATACATCAGAGTTTTTTTTTAAACAATTAAATTCAGGGCAGAACTGATCAACCCCGCCTAGGCTGTACCTTTCAACTAGTCACCCAAAATTTGCTTGTTTACATCTTCAAGAGGGATCGCATAAAATCAGAATTTCATGTGATACATGTATAATGATATAAAAAGTGATCATCACAAAAGACTTAAATTGTGAACATAACCAAAAATGGATGTGAACTTGCAAATCTATATAAGATATAAAAACAAACTGTAAATGTCAATGGTGCAAAACACTATAATGATGAAAACACACCATTAATTTAAATTATTTGTTGAAGATCTCTTGAATCTATTTAGTGTGGCTGACCTCATTACTCCTCTCCATTGCCGGGTTCAGACAAATGCAGACCAATTTTCTGGGGCGGCTCCATTCCGTGTGATTTTGCGCGTTTGTAGAATTATCTTCGATCCCAAGATTTTTATTCTTGTTGCTAAGTGATCCTTTTTTCGTAGCGTATACGCGACTGAAGCCAATCTCCCCCTCTCTCGCTTCATCTTGGGAGGCAGATCAGTGCGGATAGTGACTTTACTGAAGGGGGACGATTCCGGGGGCGGAATATGCGGCTGGGCACTGGTCGATGGGTGTGTACTTGGCTGGCGTGGTCGTCGTTCGAAGCCATACAGCAAGCGATCACGATCAATCATCCTTACAAACCTGATGATAATTGTGGGGGGCTGGGGACGAGCTCCTGCAGCTCCACGAGTGGTTGGGGGCCGTAGCCTGTGAGCATTAGTAAGCGGGATCCGAGCTGCCTCTTCCCTCGAAATGCCCATGAAGTGCACAAAGACATCTTGTGCCACTTCATAGATATCCTCCTTCTCATTCCTCTGTCTCACTCCATAGATAAGCAGGTTCTGTTTTCTGTCATGTATTTCACTCAAGGTAACTTTTTCCTCTAGTTCTTCGATTTTTTTGTCAATTAAAGAACGTAGTTGAGGTAGGTCTTCTTTTTCAATGCTAGAGACTTTATCGGAGGTGTAAGTTAGACCCGTTTCTAGATCTGATACAGTTTTCTTTGTATTTGCCAGGTCTGTTTTCATATTGGCCATATATCATCCATAATTCTGTCAAGCTTACCATTTAGTTAAGTGAACGAGGCTCTCGACTCCAGCATAAAGGAAACTAGTTCTTGGGGCATCGTGGCCGGTGCGCTGCGGTCCTCGTGCAGTGACAATGGCGTGTCACTAGCAATGGCGCCTGCCGTAGCGGATTGCTCATGCACCTTCGCTTGATATTACATCACTGTTTTTGCTTTTAGTTGAAGCATTTGGTTGTGATTTTCCCTTCTGCTGTTGCCTTAAGTTGTAGTCTCGCGCACCCTTATCCATTCTTAAAGATATGGGATCATTAAACGGATATTTTCACCAAATTTGAGTTGATATGTCGGGAGCTCTCAAAAGACCGTGCGTTTAACCAGTAAGTCATTATAAGATATTTGAAATTTATCTCATGAAATCTTGATTCAACAATGCACCTATTTTTATTCAGTATGTAGATCTGGTGGTGGAAACCGATATGGATTGAACTGCGAGTTTCAATGTTCATATAAGAATAGTGATCCTGCCACACAATGTCATGGGGCTCTTTTTTGCCTACCTGATCCTTATGGATGTTCATGTGATGTTGGTGCCCATGGTCTAACATGTAACACACGTAAGTCTTCAATATTATATTAATTGTGCTCAAATTATAATAGTGAAATACATGTATCTAGGAGGCCTAAAAGTTATCATACGTGTACAGTACATCTGCAATTCTCAGAAAATTATATTTTTCTTTGAATATCAAAAGCACATACCATAGTGTGGCTGGGTTCATGAGTGAGGTCAGAGGCAACTCAGTGGAGAAGAGGAGGAGGAGGAGAAATTGATAAGAAGAAAATATTGTAACATGCCAAATATTTCTTTCTAATGAATGTATTGTATCTTTTCATCCTGTTTTTGTAATGTTTTTACAAATTTCTATTACAGTATGTACTGGTGGTACATATGGTCCAGGATGTTCACAAACATGTCACTGTGCAGGTGGTTCATCATGTAATATTTATAGTGGAATATGTTCAGGTGGATGTCGGACTGGCTGGTCTGGGGACAGTTGTCAAAGTAAGTCATAGTCAGCAATAACAAATAATATGACATAAATGCTTTCCTCAAGTAAATCAGGATTTTACTTGTAATGTACACTGCAGCTTTGTAATTGTTGTCATTTTGTTAATTTGTTATTGTTTAACCTCATAGCCTACCGGACCCGGGGGCTCCTGTGTTATACCTGTGTGGAATAAGATAATAGTCAATGGGTTAACTTGAAGTTATCATATTTTTTATTACAGTTGTAGAAAACCCCTTCTTAACCCGTTTCTTCCGAAATTATTCAGCCTGATAGCCACCCCACAAACGAGATTAAAAATCGAAAACTCGACTCCTTCGCTGTCGTACCGTGCGACTGTTCAGCGCGCGGAACAATGCGTGTGCGTTGAAGCGATCGACCTAAAGCCTGGCCAGTCGCTTCGACGAGCAGGAACTTTAGCGCATGCGCAGATCATTTGGTAATCTGTCGTGCTCCAAAAGTTCTTTCAGCTCTTCCGTACGGTAGATTTTTTTTCTTTATTATCTTTTTTTCCTCTCTATCTACTTATTTTGTTCTTCTGCTTTCTCCTCCGTTTCTTTTTTTCCCTTGTCACTCTTATTCCTCCTCCTCCTTCTTCTTCTTTTTCTTCTTCTTCCTATTCTTCTTATTAATCTCTTTTTATTTTGATACTCGATTTTATGAGAAAATACACAGTTTATAAAAAGTAAACTATTTCAACGTAAGTTTATATTGCATCAAATTTAATTGAAATAGTTTATCAGCAAAAATTGACTGTTATAATTTACGTCGGACATTATACTGTAGCGAAAATATATAAACATGATCAAATGAAACTCAAGAAGAATCCAGAAAGGGGGGGGGGGGGGGGTTGAAAGGAGAGGCAAAATAGCATATTAATAAATACAGTACAGACTTTATAACGATGCTCCCAACTTTCTCTCTCTCTCTCTTTCTCTCTGTCTTTTCTGTCTCTCTCTCTCTTTCTCTCTCTCTCTCACTCACTCTATAAAAACCGTTCATTATAATTTATCTCTCTCATACTGTTTTCTGTTCCGCGATTTCCGAAAGCACGTTTCGACATATAAATAAGAATTGTTTATCATATAACGCATAGCCAGATTTTACCCTATCTAAAATATTGATGCAAATATATTACAATCATGGAAATATAAAGGAATAAACAAGAGGATGTAATTAAATAAAATGTCACAGACAAAAAGATGATAGGGGAAATGTTTGCTTCTCTCTCTCTCTTGATCGTTCGTTCTCTCAAAGCCATTTTCCGTCTTTCTTTGCTTTCTGTTCCGCTATTTGTTTTTATACCGAAATTGTTCCTTCCGATTTTGAGAAAAATTATTATACAATATTTTTAAAATGAAGAAGAAAAAAAAGGAACTAACGGCTGATATCGAAATGAGAAGAATATTACTGTACAATAATTAAAAAAGTAAGAGTTTGGATATAAAAACATCTATGAAACAGTCTTTTTTGACAGAACTAATATATGTCGGACGAAGGAAATAACTCCTTGGTCGGACATTATACTTTAGCGAAAATATATATATTTTGTAAAGAACTAAAGAAATATTCTGAACGGGGGGGGGGTGATCAGATACACAACTAGCATAATAATAAATACAGTACAGACTACGTCCAACTTTCTATCTCCCTCTCTCTCTCTCTCTCTCTCTATCCGTCAATGTTGTTCCGCCATTTGCTTGTATGCCGGCATCATTCCTTATTTGAGATAAATTATGATAACATATCCATGATGATGAAAACATACATCTTAAATACTAGGGAACAAAAATAGAGAACGAGCGGCTGATAATGTCAAAAGGAATATTACTGTACACAAATTATAGAAAGTAAAAGTTTTGATTTTGAATGTAAATCTCTGTTGCATCAAAATAAAAATGAAACGTTCATTGTATCGACGGAAATAATATACATCGGACATTATACTTAACCACAAAAGGGTCATCTAGAAGTAGGTGGATAACATTATAAGAGAAAGATGAGAAATAATGAAACTTTCTCTTTCAAAAACAGAAGAATAATGGAGAGGGAGACAAGGACAAATACACGATAAATAAGATTCTAGAGCGGAAGATGATATAGGGGAAACAAAATAGTTCGGAAGTATTGCCTGGAGAGCAAAGTAATTATTCTGTTTTATTTACTAAAGTAAAGCGCTTTGATCATGTTTTATGTAAAGGCGCTATATAATATCAATATGTATGAATATATTGGCACATTTTGACAATTATAGTTTGTTAGTATGTATTGACAAAGTACATACAAATACAAATGACACAGAAATGTCTGCAAGTATTTGGGACCTATATACAATATGTGAAAAGAGCTATATCTTTGTCTTTGGCCCATGATCCTACAGCTTAGTTACGTAAGAGGAACAAAGAACGTTGACGAATGTAAAGGTTGTTGTCATGGTTATAAACTCCAACAATAGAAGAGCGGAAGTAAGGTAAGGGTATAATTGAATGACAATGACCTGGCTTACAGCATTGATGATCCTACATGTATAACCCTGGTTTTTTGTGTGTGTTTTGGGGGGAGTGGGGTCTTGTTGTTTTTGCAATCATTCAAAAGATAATATCAATCATACAAGATAAAGGAATGAACAAGAATATGTGATATGCTAAAATGTAACAGACAAAAAGATGATGATGAGAAATGGTTGTTTCTCTCTCTTTTTCTCTCTCTTTAAGTGTCTCTCTCCCTCTCTCTCTCTTTCCTCTTTCTCTCTCTCTCTCTTTCTCTCTCTCCACTTTCTGCCTCTCTCTCCGTCTGTCTATCTGACAATGTTGTTCCGCCATTTGCTTGTATGCCGGCACCATTCCTTCTTTGAGATAAATTATTATAACATTATCCTGATGATGTACAGATATACCTTATATTGTGTATATAGGGAACGAAATAGAAAAGGAGCGGCTGGTAATGTCGAAATGAGAAGAATATTACTGTACAATAATTATACAAAGTTACCCTTTTGAATGTAAATATCTGTTGCATCAAATTGATATTTAAAAAAAAAAGTTGATTATGCTATATTGACGGTACTATTATACGTCGGACATTGTACTTCTAAAACTAAAGGGAAAACAAATCGGAGCTGGAGGGGGGGGGGGGGGGGTGACCGGAGAAACAAATATCATAACAATGTATATACGTCCAATTTTCTCTCTCTCC
>JAVYIG010012107.1:0-55874 GCA_035222895.1 Strongylocentrotus droebachiensis | reverse complement strand
CTAAATAGGCAGTTGCATGCCACATTGCCTCGAATTTCTTTCTAAATGCATGCAGGCCTAATTTATATTCTAAAAACATATTGAGAGCTTAAAATCTAAATTTTTCTTTCCATTGGGGGAGGGGGCCTTGTTGTTCTTAAACCCAGACAGGATCCGCTACTTTTATGTCTTGCAAAAGTTTCTGAAATTCGTATATATTATATTGATGTAGACAAATACGCATGTACCCTTTATAGCTCGTTTTATGTATGTTATTACCAAAGAAGAAAAAGGCCAGACAGTCACTCAATAGTGTCTGACAGTGAAGTCTAGCAAGTAAACGGTTTTCCTTGCATAATTTAAATATGAGGACACTGCTAACGTTTAAATTTCACAGATAGGAAATACATGACATATTCATAATTCCTGCAAAGTATTGGATGTTGGCTGCAAAAGGGACATAGTATCTTTAAATGTAAATCAACGTTTTGGTATGGGGTCATGAATTTGGTTCAAATGAAAATATTGGAAGCATATGCGATCCTACAATATTGAGTGATCGTTGTCGCGGTTGAAATCGAGTCTTAAGTTATGAAATTGTAAATAATAAACTCTTTATGTTGTATAGCTCCCTCTCAAGGTCAAACAATTTATTAAGCTATAAAACAATGTTTTTGACTAAAATCGTAACTGTGAGGCCCCAGGATCAAAACCGTGTCGATGTGCTATATTAGTGCCCTTTTGTGGGGCATTAATCCTCGTTACTGTCATTTATGACTTAAGGGCATAGGTCCCCTAGTTGATAAGCATAGTAGCATACACATGCTTTAGCAGTCACGCAAAACACTCATTGGCAAATTATTATTCAATAAAATCTGAGAATGTATACTATTATCTAGATCTATTATTTTTTAATTATTTTTAAAATAATTCCATAAATTGGGATAAAAAAAAAATATTCCACCATTATGAGCGACAGTGTACCATGCATCTCAGATATATACAACGATATTCTTTCAAAAGGAAAAATGGTGTGCATTATAAATCGTCTGGAAACCCGATTTCAATACACCAAACGTGTCCTCAATACATTATACACAAACATGTTGACTAAGATTTGGGTAAAATGTCATTTTATTGAAATCAAGTCAATAACTTTGGGTTGCTACAACTTTTCGATGAAATAAAAAAATATGAGCCTCTTCTCTTTCCAAAATGTAGTCCTTCTTTGAAAATGGGAACATTTTTGGAGAGTTGCAATATAAACACTTCTTTGATTTCATTTGATAAAATTCAATTTTTTGAGAAAAAAAATTCATCACCAAAACACATAATAATATTATTATAATAATATTCCGCTTTTATATAGCGCCCAATACATTGATACAACGATGTGTCTAAGTGCTTTACAGACATATTACTACCCCGGTTATCGGACTCAGGCTTACCTGCACACAATGTATGCACATGCTCCACCCCCTGGGGAGCATTCTGACCAGTTGCCATTTTACAAGCGCACACCACATATCGAACCACATTAACTTTCGCATCCACCGAGGTGGAGAGTGGCAAATGTAGATTAACGTCTTGCCAAAGGGCATAAGTGCTGCGGTGGGACTCGAACCTTGTGATCTGCAGTCGGGTGACTTAATCCACTAGACCACAACACCTCTACATATTTTTTAAAATTATTTTTAATTATGATGTAAATTAATCGCAATTCCATTGAAATTGGTATCAAAATGTAGATGGTTTAATTATCTTTCATATAACACATGACTCATGATGGGCCACGGTTCTCTAAAGATATTATTTACAAAATATTTTTTTGGTTGAAAAGAAAGCTGCTTTTTTGGACGTCCCTTCCGATTTAGAGGTGACCGGTTTGAGTAAAAAAATAAACACCTCCGAAATGTTGTGTATCATTTTTCGAATTAACAAGGTGTGCTTAAATTATTTTGTGAATTGCAACCGAAACCCTCTTTTCTGACTTTGGCCCTCCTCTTACATTGACAAAATGCAACTTTGAGAAAGTATCTAAAAAAAAAAAGTCAATATTTTACCGGTTATATCCGTGTGAAAAGTGAAGAGTTTAGTCTAAGCATGAATGTCAAGAAAACTAAGTCAATGATTTTTAGTAAAACAGAAAATAAGCCTAGAATATGTTTGAAACTCGATGGAAATCATTGAGCAAGTCAGTAATTACATCTACTTAGGACAAAATATCACAGATGATGCCAGATGCGAAGCAGAAATAAATAGGAGAATAGAAATTGCTCGGAATACATTTCTGGCAATGAAAGGATTATTCACAAATAGAAAGGTGAAATTTGCGCTTAGGTTGAGACTAGTAAACTGTTATGTATGGTTTGTCCTATTGTATGGAGCAGAAACATGGACAGTAAACAAGGCCATAGAAAATAGAATAACATCTTTTGAAATGTGGATCTAGGCCTACAGAAGAATGATGAAAATATCCTGGAAACGAATGAAAACTAACGAAGAGATATTGCACATGGCGGGGCGTAAACAAATTGCACTAGCTTACTTGGGTCATGTTAAAAGGCACCAAAGCCTCTTAAAGGATGTATTGGAAGGAATTAAGTAGACCTATAGAGGGAGACCCAGAATCATCTGGGAAGAGAATGTCAAGAACTGGAGTGGACTAAAACTGCAAGAGTGCACCAGAATGGCAGAAGATAGAGTGAAATGGAGAGATGTTGCAATCAACCTCCGAACCGGGAGAAGATACTTAGATAGATAGATAGTAGGCTGCTAAACAAGAATTAAAAAAAAAACATACACAAAAACAAAAAAACTATTTCATTTATCATTTGTTTTGCAATCTTCTCAAAAGGAACACAATTTAGGGGATTTCGTTTTCATAAAAAAATAATTAATTCAGTTTCATAACACCGACTTGTAATTTGCACCTCAAGAAAGAAAATTACATTTTTTAATAAATAAAAAGAAGAAGAATGAATTGTACTAAGCACTTGAGTTATTTAAGTTGGATGGTAAAAAATTGCTTTCCTCTACCGTATTTTTATTCATTTATTCATTTATTTATCCTTTTTTTTTTGTTGGGGGGGGGGGGCAAATGTTGGTCATAAGAAGGGCACTTTGTGTGCGTGTGTGTGTGTGTGTGTGCGTGTGTGTTGTGTGTGTGTTTGTGTGTGTTTTCAGGGGATCCAACACCCCCTTCGAAGTTGAATTTTTGTCAGTTCTTACATTTATGTGACGTACAGCCATAAGTGTTCCTTATGACACTGCATGGTTAATGAACTTTTGAAAGAGTGGGAGTAGGGGGGCGGGGGAGGATTGTGACGTGAGAGACCGCATTTTCTTTTCTAATTGCAAACAGCGCATGCGCCTTACACCAACACAACATATTACTCCGATATAAAGCCTCCATTGCAACTCAAATCTCCCTTTCAGAGGTATAGCTCACTGGTGATGATCATAACTAATTCTCCTCCAGGCTTACAACTATATAGATGAGGATCAACACTGAATTAATTGTTCACCAATCTTTTGATATTCCCAATAACTTCGAGAGTCGCATGCATGATTGTGTGAAGAATCATCGATCGGCTCGAAGTATGCATCGCCGCTGAATTCAAAGTCTTTCAAACGTAGCTTTTATTAAGAAAAAACTCTGGCAAATCTGGAAGAGAAACATCAGACGATTAATCCCTTTTCAAGACAGTTCTTCTGCCGCTGAGAGGAGGGAGGGGAGTAATCATGCCTTATTTCCCTTCAGTAGGATTTCAGGTTGCCATCAGCTGTTTCTTATGTGTTTTATTCCGAAGAGAAACGCTTGCAGGTAAGTCCAAGATGTTTTTCGATCTTTCTCAATCGCTTGGTTGTAAGATAAAACTTCGATTGGCTCGAGGATGTGAGATTTTCTTGTTAAATGTAAAAGTATTTCAAACGTAGCTTATATTAAAAATATAGATAATCTGGAAGAAGAAATAGATATTAAACGGAGGAATCCCATTTTAGTATAGAAGAGGATGGGGAAGAAATATGAATAATGCCTCATTTTATATGAGTAAGATGTCGCATTGCCATATAAACAGAGAGGAATGTTACAACAAATGAATAAGGAAAACAAAAAAAAATCAGACACATCTTGAACGCTGTGAGAATATGGCAATTCTATAGCTGGAGCAATTTGAAAAAAAATATTTCCTTGCAAGTATCTAGGGCACTGCAACACAATTGCGACATAAAATCAAACTTGCGATCTCGATTAAAAGATTTTTCTCGATCGCATGGTTGTAAGATACAACTCGAGATTGTGAGAATGCCTTTCCTGTTAATTCTAAAAGTATTTCAAACGTAGCTTATATTTAAAAAAAATGTAAAGTGGAAGAAGAAATAGATATCAAACATTCAAACGGAGGAATCCCACTTTAGTAGAAGAGGGTGGGGAAGAAATATGAATAATGCCTCATTTTATATGAGTAAGATGTCGCATTGCCATCGGCCGTTTATTATGTGTTCTATTTCGAAGAGAATCACAATCGGGTAAGACCATAAATTGTTTTTACTAACTTTTAACTGACAATGATCAAGATGATTATTCAAACAGATGTGACAAGTTATTTCATAAAAATTATAATAATAATAATTATATCACATTTTTAAAGCGCCTTTTCATTAGATACAAAGCGTATAAACAAGAAATACTAACAAACAAACAAATACGGAGAACACTGTCATACGAAACTTATATCATTTATAAAGAGAGAGGGATGTTACAACAAATTAGGGAAAAAATATTTTCAGACACATCTTGAAAGCTTTGAGAATATGGCAATTCTATGGCTGGAGCAATTCGAAAAAATAGTTCTTTGCAAGTATTTCCAGGGCACTCCAACATAAAAATCAACTTGCAATCTTGATTTTAAAAAATGTATCTCCAGTCTCTCTACCATGAATTATAATATTTAACATGAAATTACTTGCATGTTGCTATTTATTGTATAGACTGAGTTACAATTGAAGTAGATACGATTTGTGGGGATACAAATAATTGTAGTCTTTATATTAAAGGACCCAGATGTCACATCTTTGACCAACGCTTCATTAATAAACCAATAACTGTAAACCTAACGATTTTGAATCTTTTGGTTTAAAATCTTAAAAACTTAAAAATTACAATCTTATTTACTAACACTAACCATAATCCTAACCCAAGACCTTATCCCAATCTCGAAATCTAACCCTAATTACGAGGGGCGGCGGAGCGTCTCCCGGGGGGGGGGGGGGCACCTACAAAGGGTAACTACAAATCGGAGAAAAAACAATTTGAAGACATTTGTATACATGTATAGTCTCATATTCTTATCTCATCTTCCACACTTATTCTTTTTTCTCTGTACCTCGTTCTAGATGCTCCTATATACGTGTTTCCGCGTCATTCTTTGCAGTTGTTTGTAATGGTCTGACTATTTATTTGCGAGCGAGTGAAATATTCTAAAGATTTGTGCATGAGTACGCATTGAGGTTATAACCGATACCGATATAAACTATAAATGCGAGCTCGACCTAGTTGATATTCCACAAAGCTAATCGTGTAATGAATGTCTCTGATCATATCGACAGCAGCGATTGGCTTGTTAATTGTTATACAGTGTGTCCTAGAAAATAACTGAATCCGGATTTCATGGTAGAAATAATAATAATAATAATGATAATATTGGATTGTCTTATAGCACACGTATCGACCTTCTAAGGTCCTCAAGGCGCTCCAACATTACCCGGCTATGCTAGGCTGCCGATTTCTATTATGATGACTAATGAGATATACATGTATGAAAAGCTTTGCTTTTATTTGATTCATTATTCATTTGTACACACAAATTGCAACTATGAGTAAGTTGCTTAGGGAATCATAGGTGATCATTATAAATAGAAAGAAAGCATAACATACACATCCTTAATTATCTCTTTACGGACAACAGTGTAGTTGAAAAGGTATCCTTCAGTACAATGAGTACACTAATAACAAAATTCCTTGAAATGCTGGAGCGCTGTAATGGCAGCTAGGCTAAAGCCGGGGTAGTAATTAATGCACCTCGGAATAGAATTTCTAGATAGACGGCGCTATAGAAATGCCTATAATTATTATTATTATTAGAGTAATACTCTATGTATGTCAGAGTGTCCATCCGGCCCACTTTAAAATGCAACATTTCTCAACTCTAAAGGGGCAATATTCCCTCCCAGCCTATAGCTAGTCAATCTCCCCCCTAAAATATTGACCATCTAATAGGTCTACACCGTTTTTCAACCTGGGGTGCCAAGAAAGAAATTGGGTTATATTAACAAATATTTATAAAATACCGTCGATTTGGAAAATACCGAAGATAAGAAACCACGAGAGAATGCAGTTCCTTGAGGAAATAGCATTTTGAAGCTAATAAAGAGTCTTTTGAAATTTGAAAAGGTATTTATCGCACAAAAATACTATCGCAGCTCTAGGGCAGAAATTACAGTGGAAGTTATAGTTTGGATACGTGATATAAACCCAATGACAGCAACTAACACCACTGAATTAATAAAAATTCATTAGAGTATGGAAAGTAATAATAATGTTCAATATGGCGCTCACATCCGTGACGCTCAAGGTTTCTGGTTAATGAATGATCTATGACAGCCGGTAAACATGCATGACATTGAAAAAGATAATTACAATAATTGTTAGACAAATTTGCCCAATTAAATTTTCTATCCATACGAATTGATGATTTTGTTAAACCCGTGAATTTCGTGTCATTATTATAAAATTATTATTATTATGGATATTATTATTATTGTCAATATCATAATTGTAACTTTTAATAATATTATTGTTACTATCATTTTTTATTATTATTGTTTTATTATTATAACCATTTTTATTATTATTATTTCAACTATGATTATCATTATCATCATCACAATTGTTATTATAAAGTCTTATTTATACAGGGAAGCATCATTACAGACATGCACTGTTCTCACAGGGGGCCTGTTTAAAGAAGGATATCAGATATAAACATACAAAAGAAACAAAGAGGCAACATTCACAAATATAATACATTTTTCGTGCTTATGAATTCAAAACTTGAAATTCAGGGTCTCTGCTTTTGCCAGTTTGACGAAATAAAGGACTGGACTGTTAATGGAATTTTAAATCGGACATGCCAAACTATTTCACAATACCGAGCAATCAACTAATGGATATTAGATATTCTCATGAAATTTGTGTCTACAACCGGAACATTATTAAAGGGATAGTTGAGTTCTGTTGCAGAGGGCGCTAAAAAAATTGTGAGCTAATCAAAAACTTAGAGTCAAATTTGAAAGAGCATACAATTTGAATTTAAAAAAATACAATTTGAATAACAAAAACAAAATTTAAATAACAAGAATATTTGAAATAGCCGTTGAAAAAACAAAATAGCGCCTTTTACGTTGTATTTCAGCCAATGCCGATGTTGGATTTTTTTTGTTGGTTTTGTCGTGTTGGTTATATTACGCACAACCAGCGGGCCCATGTATTGTTATTATTAAAAAATGAATTAATTAACGGTCACCGTATTTTTTTTTAAAAGTGAAGCTGAATTGGTATGATCGTATTGGCAAAATTTTACACATTTTGGGGTCTAAAATTACCTTCATAGCAATTTTAGTTCCCAAAAGAAATGTCATAGATAAGAATAAGAGCAATAAGCATGCAGTTTGAAGGCATTTGCGGTCCGAAAACAGAACTCAACTATCCCTTCAAATGAATCTTTTCTATCATTGCAAAATCTTATAATAAGTATGTAAACAAAAAAAATTACCTTCATTCATATAATTATTGATTTTCACAAGATGTACCTGTGCATTTTAAATGAGAGAATCAGATGTTTTGGAATTGAAATATAAGAAATGCAGTACAAGACGTGTGAAAGGCAATACATAGGTGTTGATCAAGGTCAGGGATTTTATGAGAATGTGTTTCCCTTGTGCATTCCTTTTTGAAATGTCGGTTTCTTGGGCTGCAGTAGAATAATCTACCCACTGAAGAGTGATGCCCCGCCCCTTGATTAATTTAAACGTATATTAGAGCGGGGGAGGGGGGGGGGGGGGTACTCAGATTTGGTTGGGACGGGGTATGCCGCTCAAGCCTCGAAACCCCTACCCATTTTAAAATCTCATTTAGGGGGAATCTTTTCGAAATAAAGGCCAATTTTAGGGATATCTTTGTTATAAATGGGACCCATGTTAAGGGATTTTTTATGAAAAGGTGACCCATTAGAACGGCATACCCCCGTATGTCGTAATATGTGAGCCCAAAGTTACACCTTTTTACATTGTACTATACTTAACTGTACTCCAGGTTAATTTAATAATCCTCTGAGCATTGTAGCCGTTTTTATAATTATATATTGTAGTATGTCGTAATTGTGATGTCATTCTTCATACTCATACTATTTTGTTAGGCACAAAATGCCAAGTTTTTTTAGAGGTTGATTTTATACATTCATTAGCTGTACGTAAATTATTTTCTGTGTTGATTGGTACACTTAAAATTATGTATTTCCTATATAGACTCTCATGTAAAACCCATTACTGGAACTTATTCTTTAAAATTATCTTGGGGAAGATTAATATCTATATAAACTGCAGGATCGTCAGAAATGTACTTTCTTATTATTGAATAAGAAAGTGCAGAATATCAACAAAACTCTTGTTTAAAGCCGGACAGTATTCCTTTCTCAAATTATACTATCAAAATGTGTCAAACATTCATACGACAGAAATATTTACTGCTCCAAGATTTCTGCAGTTCTAATTCTGAGCGCTTAAATCTCTTTTGATACTTTATTAATTTAATTGAATTGAGTATGAATCAATAGTTTGTTCTTTCCCCTTTACAAGGATGCTCGATTGGAATGATAATGTAATTATGGAAAGTGTTTGTAATATACCTCAAAGGGAGCCAAGGCAATTGTGACACGTTGCAGTATGCATTATCCACAGTAAATTGTCCATTTATTTGGAGGATGGAATGCATTATTAATGACGTAGGGGCAGCTATACAAGAATACCTATGACGTAATTTATTCAATGACAGATATTATTGAATGTTCAGATCGTCATTCTTCAATTATACCACATTCAAGGGTAGTATACACTCATATATATATTAAAAAGGTGGACACTATTTATTATTCAAAATGTTCATATACACTACAAAAAGGATAGACAATAAAGTGTTATCGAGTTAAAGGAAAAGAATTACTCTATCGACATCATTGAAGATCAAATTTTAAATTTCCACGCTAGGATTGTCACATGGCGTGATTTCAATTTCATATCACCTTAAAGAGGATTGAATTATGTTGACTTTGATAAATGAAAGATTAGTTTATATAATATTTTTATTTGAAAATATAGATTATGAATTACTTTCTTACTTCTTGTTTGTCGAGTAAGCAGGAGATGTTTCAATGCTAAAACTCGAATCGGAGAACTATATGGGAGAAGGTAACAAAGTGACAAATAAACCGTTCAATCATTTGAAAGTAATATTGTTGTTTGATGTTTGAGAGCCCGTAAACGCTATTATAGAAATAATATAGTAAATTAAAGTAAAATGGTAAAGTATAGTAAACTAAACTAAAATATAGTAAAGTAGAGTAAAGTAAATCAAAGTCAAAGTAAATAAAGTAATGTAATGTAAAGTGACGTTCCTTCCAGGGGCTCCTCTCATTTACTTTGTACTAAAAAGAAAGTTAAATTTCCACTCTCTTTGCAAGAAATAATGCTTTCCTCTGAAAAACTTTCCCTTTGAAACTTATAAAACTTCTTTTGTTTTATTCTATTTTTGAATACTGATTGATAATTTCAACGACTGAGTCGCCTGCGTGATGGATCATTTCATATTTGTAATGGACTATTGAATGTAATCAAGTTAAGTGGGAATGTGTTTATATTATTCATATTGTGGATCGAGGTCGTCTATTGGCTATTGTCAGTGGCGCGTAGCAACTGAGAGACCGCTGAGAGGGGAGGGGAGAGGGGGGGGGGGGGGAGCTCGTTTTTCCTAAGGTTCATAACTGCGAATGTGATTCAATGCCATTCAGGTAAGGTTTAATTCGGTCTCCCATTTTTGTAGCACGAGGCTGAATGCGATTTTAATTTTTGTTAGATATTTATGAAAGAACAATGTAAATGATTGAATTATACATAGGTACCTTGAGCATGTCTTTAGATGTGAATGGGCGTTTTTATTGTCTTCATCATTAATAGAAATCTGATTTCGCGAATGAGGAAAATAAGGGCAGGACTTAAAAACTGACATGTCGGTCGATCGACCAGTTCATTATGGAGAAGAAATTTGGAATATTGCATCATATCAGAGCATAGATATCTTAATGCAAGTGAAAACGTGACCTGGTTCTCAGTTCATTGATATTAGTTGAATGCCTGGCATTTCTTTAATGGATGCGGTAAATTATTAATTGACTTTTTTTTCACTCAAAGGAGGACTAGAACATCATTTTTCATCCTTTTTTCAGTCACGGCACCCTTTTAAGACATAACAAGGTTGCGCGTCACCCCGATCCCAAAGTAGTTTAAAGAAGATCCACGTTGCATCACTCTGAAACTCGTTATTTAAAGTGCTATGTACACATTTAATTCTAAATTTTTCGAGCGAGCAAAGAAAAATGACATTTTGAATATCATGATAACAATTTTACTTTACTTATTATGAACACACTAGATAACAATAACATATAGAATTAAGTGTGCGGGCACCTCGCTACCGAAAACATAATACATAAAATCAAAATGTTTGGTCAGTCAATTCGATGCACAATTATTAAGAGATTCAGGAATCTCATTGCCTAGAAATATAATTTTTCTAAAAGTGAAGCGAGTGAAGCAAACGAACGTGGAAAGATAAAAAGAATTTCGATATAACAAATTTAATACATATTCGGGCACATCGCTGTCAAGGAAAAGGCTATTCGTGCACAACGTTGCTCAAATATGGAGATACGCTTGCACTTACCTGCCATAAATCGTCATATTTCATTTAATTTGCTATTTTCTCCTGAAATAACGTATTTTAACGGTTTCTAATATTTGGTTTTTACGAAAGACGTTTCTCCAAAATAATGATTGATTAAACCAATCAAAATTACATAAAATCTCTCGCGGCGACCCTAGAGGTGTGTTGCGGCATCCCGTGTTCCCCGGCGCCCCGGTTGAGAATGCTGGACCAGAGAAACAACTAAAATTGTGACCTTTGACATGCCATAGGTTTTGCATTGGATTCATTGTGGGAGCTTTGTTCAATTTGATCGATTTTGGAGGGTCAATGTTTATTTATGAGCAAGTGAGCAACGACCTCAAAAATTCGTCAATTGCTGCTTGGCGCTTAGCTATTAACAGAATGTTTAATGTATTAGATCATGCATAAAACTTTTTTTGGCAATCCCAAAACTCCCTACGAAATGTCCGCAAGAATCTGAAATATTTTTTTTTAAAGTGAATTTCTATGCAAATAGAAGTTTGTCAAGTAAATCTCAGTGAAGCAGAAAATCTTTAGGGAAACATCGACATCGAAGTGATACCATATTATGATACCTAGCAAATGAATGAAAGATCCATTTTCTGTGAAGATCTCTGAAATGATTGTGATGTGTTCGTAGTTGCAGACAGAGGCTCTCTGCATTGTCACAACTTACTTAGCCTATACTATAATGTTAGATCTAGGCTAAAGGCTATAGTCTATTTCTATATTTCTTTATTAATTTTTGTTGAAGTAAAATTATGTTATTCTGCATTTGAAAACATCATTATTAACAATTTATGTTGAAGAATTGGTTCATAAATGTCAATAGAATTACTTAATACTGCTCAATTATTTTCTTTCATTTTTTATGTGATGATGGTGGTGATTATGATGATGTAGACACAATATGTTGTACTATGTAATGATAATGTTGTATGACTGAGGTGTGGTGGTGCTGATACAAACTAATGCAGGATTGAGTAATTGGTGTTCGACCTTGTGATTTTTTTATAGATTTGGCAGCAGCCAGGTAGATTTAATCAACTTTACTAATCATCGAGAGAAGGCGGAAATGTAATAAGAGAGCGGGCAGGGCAGAAATAGAAATGCAATACAAAAAATGGTCTACAATATCGAAGGGGGGGGGGGGCAAAGTTAAACAAAGAATGAGTCAGTTCCAAAAAGACAGCATGGGTCATTGTTGTGGTGTATGTGGTGTGTGTGTGTGTGTGAGAGAGAGAGAGAGAGAGAGAGTGGGGAGGGGGTTATAGGGCCTATGGAATTCAGTAGTAAACCCCATGTAACCATGCAAGAGGTGTCATATGAAATGGAAAAAAATACCTTCAAGATGATATCACATTTAAGAAGTTCGAGGATATTTTGCATTACAATTTTGAGCCATAAGTGCGAATTTTTAGTACAATTTTTTTCCAAAAAAATGAATTATCCCGAAATACATATTTCTCCATATTTAGAGAACAATGATGATTACTGACTTGAATTTTCCTGATAAACCGTCCATATTAGTATGGTTCATATTATATTCAAATTCCGAATTCATTGCTTTTCTAACAAAAAGGTTATACGCTCAGAATTTATAACTTTGATAAGAGCTAAAACGGCAATTTTGGTTGCTAAGGGGTGTCTTCTCTCGCTAATAAAGTGAGGTGAAAAATAGAATACATCCTAAATGGAAAGTCAAGCAGGCAACCACAGCAGAAAAATACTTCAAAATGTTTGCTCCATGCGCCAATATCATTTGACTCTTAAAGGATTTCTACGCCGATTAGAAATAATAGAATAGATGAAATATGTCGTTGGAACTTTTTTTTTTATGAACCACTGTGCATTCCCAGTTACGACGGGTTAAAAGAAAACGACCTTGTAACTTTCTTAGATTTCGAATAGTAAAAGTGAAACTAATTCCTTTCCTATGATACACAAGACAATGTTTAAGAAAGTTAAAGTACACGAACGTGTCTTAAAAATAAAGATTCTTAGAAAGAACACAAGAAGAAGTAAACTACAGCTTGATCAATAACAAAAAAAAGCTCGAGTTTGGATATCGATTTTCCGTTAGCTTTCAAGCAAATGTAACGAAAAGAATTCTCATATGTCAAAGAGCGCTTTATGTTGGCCTTTAAGCAAAATTAACAAAAGAAATTTACCCTTTTGTCAAAGAACATTTAAGTTATATAAAGTATGATGAATATGAAGTAAGCTATATCACACAAAAATAGGACGCATGATATATGTATACCTAAATATCTGGAATATCAAAAAGAGAATAAAAAATATACAATACTAATGGGGGCAGGGATTATAAGCAATTGATGTGCATTCGTTGCAATCCTTTCAACGGTAAAAGGGCAGACAGGACACGTCAGGCACTTGTGTTGCTTTCAATTTCTAGGTACATACAAGCAATAGGGGCGGAAGCAAACGAAATGGTTTTTACTAAGTGGTCATTGCTTTTTTAAGATGAGAGCTTTGGTGAATACTTATAGACGAAGATGAAAGAATTATTGCTTCATCCAGAAGAAATATGATGGCCTTGTCTTTATCATCCAACTCATTTACCCCACTACAAATCGATACAAAAATGGAGATATTAACTTCGTAAAACGCTTTTTTAAAACATGGTAGACTAATAGCATTTTTTAAAAAATATGTCTAGATTTTAACGACAAGAGACTTTCATATACGAATAAAAGAAATTGTTCGGGAAGGCCAATGATATAATGATAGGATATGTATTTTCGCTTCAAATACTCTTCATATCATGAAAGAAGAAAAAAACTTCTTGTTTATAAATTTTGTTCACTTTGTGGAAAGAATATCGGCCAGCGAGACATTAACTTCGAAAAACGCCTTTTAAAACATGTTAGACTAATGGCATTTTCTTGAAATATATCTAGATTTTAACGACAAGATTTTCATATACGAATAAAAGAAATTGTTCGGGAAGGCCTATGATATAATGATAGGATATGTATTTTCGCTTCAAATACTCTTCATATCATGAAAGAAGAAAACAAATTTCTTGTTTATAAATTTGTTCCCTTTGTGGAAAGAATATCGACTAGTTTGAAAAGAATAAAACTTTGTACAGTCTAATTTCCGTCGTTGGCGTTCTTTTTTAAAATATAAAGATACAACTTCCCACGTTACTCTAACGATAAGATTGAGGAGTGCTACGCTTGTGCTTTGGAAAAAAATAACGTACATTTCTTGAACAAATATTCATTGTATAACCAGCATTGTATAACTCAAAAAGATAGGATTGATTCAAAACTTTTAATTTTTGTTTACAAGCGTTAGATTGAAACATGACTGAAAAGCGTTCGAATCTCAGTTGATTTATGCTATTTAGTCAAAACATTGATTTGTTCATGAAATTGGTTAATAATTATATTATTCCGTTTTTAAATAGCGCCCAATACACCGATACAACGATGTCTTAAAGCGCTTTACAGGTATATTATTACCTCGGTCATCGGATTCAGGCTTATCCGCACACAATGTATGCACATTCTTCACTCCCTGGGGAGCATTCCAGCCAGTCGCCATTTTACAACTGCACACTTGCTGATCCAACCACATGAACTTTCACATCCTACCGGGTACCCATTTTACACCTGGGTGGAAAGTGGCAACCGTGGATTAACTTCTTGCCAAAGTCATTAGTGCTGCGGCGGGACTCGAACCCCATATATTGCGATCTGCACTCGGATGACTTATCCACTAGACCACAACACCCCTACGATGAGCGATTAGAATTACATGTGTGAATGATTAAGTTAAATTTGGTTTCATGCTCAGTTGCAGTGTGCAAAATAAAATACTCGTGAATAGACATACAGATTACACATTATAAGCAATTCCATTTTATATCAATCACCATTTTCCCTTTCCCTGTCACCCAGCTTGTCTTATCTTTCTCTTTCTATACAGTTCTATCACGTCATGTCTCTTTCCACTATCTTGCTCAAACTTTCTTTAGTTTGACACACTTAATTTTTAAAGCTGTAGTATTTTCCTGTGTATTAAATGTAGCTAGAAGTGTATTTTATGAAAAATGTAAATATTTGTTTGTATTTCATGCAGGGCCCATTGGAAGACCTGTACCATTTATTTGTTGTTTTAAATGTTATGTTCATTATATATTTATATATATACAGTGCGTCCCAGAAAAAAACTATCGAGAACTATCGATGTTTTATCATAACTTAATCACAGTTATAATTAATAAATGACACATATTTGGAAAGCTTAGATCCTCCTCTTTCATTTGATGCAACTCATAATGATGCATATTTCACCCATGAGTGATTAAAAGCAATTTGAAGAGAGGAAACGAAAAAGTCATTTGGCGGGCGGTATCTGAATTTTAAAGGGAAAATCACATTTCTAGAAAGTTCAATTTCTCCCCTTTCACATGACAACTCAATCAGGAAAAATGAGCCAGGAATAACAAAGTTCTGTTTGTTTAAGAAAATGCCTGCACTTCCATAATTTGATCAAACTAGTTCGTTTTTACTGGTTGCCTGCCGTAAGTGCCGTTGCAACGAACAGAGTTGATAACAGACTTAACTCCGTTTCGTTGACGATTAGCCATGCACAAAGAAGACGAAAGACCTGATGCATGGCTGATCTTCAACGAAACGGAGTTAAGTCTTTTGTCAACTCTGTTTGTTGCTACGGCAGGCAGCCAGTGAAAACGAACTCGTTTGATCAAATTATGGAAATGCAAGCATTTTTTTAAACAAACAGAACTTTGTTTGATTGAGGTGTCATAATCATGAAAGGGCAGAAATTGAACTTTCTAGAAATGTGATTTTCTCCTTGAAATTCAGATACCGCCCGCCAAATGAGTTTTTGGTTTCCTCTCTTCAAATTGCTTTTAATCACATATGCATCATATGAGTTACATCAAATGAAAGAGGATGATCTAAGCTTTCCAAATATGTGTCATTTATTAATTATAATTGTGATTAAGTTATAATAAAACATCGATAGTTCTCGGTTTCGTTTTTTCTGGGACGCACTGTATATACAAGAAGGAATGTTTCAGCTCCTTGATAACAAATTACTGTTATATATTGTTACTCAACAGGCTACTCAGATTAAAGATTTGAAATTGTAAAAAAACTAATTAATTCCTGAATAAAATTGCCAGGTAGGTTTCTGAAGGACAATTGATGTCCACCGTTTACTGCACATGTTCAGCATCAATGAGACGCGTGAACTTTTACCAACGTTACACGGCACTGATTTGGCCGATTTATATCAATTTGTTTTCCAAAAAGAAAAAAAAAGTAAAGATTATACAAATAAGTAAACCATATTATTGGCATCTACAAAAACAACCGTTATCACCGATAAGGGTCACATCTAGTTAACGCACTTCTTAATAGGACAGGGCCCAATGCGGATATTTTACATAATTATTTAGGGCATATTAAATCTTCGTCTCCTAGATAATGATATTCATACTGCCTACATTAATTTCCCCTTATCTTTGTTATAATAAGTAAATCTGGACAACTCCACTGACGATATCCATCACATCAGATTGTCCATCAACCAATCGGTTGCTGTAGCTTCACCCGGCAACCCAGACAACTATCCCAACAACCTTCACATCACGTGGATCTTTGAGGTTGCCCATGGCAACAGCGCTATTTTGAATTTCACTGCTTTTGACCTCGAAGCTGGGTACGACTATTTGAAGGTCGGTTTCGGGAATGATTCGGGATTGGAGGAGACTCGGCTGATAACACTGAGTGGTAACACCTTACCGACAGAGATGAACACCAGACACCGGACTATCTGGATGGAGTTTAGTTCAGATTCTGCAATCGGCGGTGAAGGATTTTTGCTTGAAATCCGCGGGGAAGGTGAGTAACAAAAGAGATCGAAAGCACGGATTTCCAAAAGCAAGGTCGCAAAGCCTTTCAAGAAACCATCATGGCCTTCAATGCCCTTTTTTATTACTTCTAAAAAGAACTCTATTTTCGTGTTCTCACATTTCATTTAGACTCACAAGGCTATCAATATAGCTGTAGGTTGATTTCTTAAACGTCTTGACCATCGTGTTGCAAGTTAGCCACTTATTAAAAAATGCAGTTATTAAATTCAATATTCCCCTATTTCTCCACCGCGGTTTGGATGGGAGAAAGAAAAGGGAACGATTACCATTCAATCCTTTCAGGCCCTCGCAAGGGAATTTAAACGAATAACCACACACTAAAAAGCTCCATACAACCACACACGCACACGCACTCACACAAATGAACCGACACACACAGTCATAATACTGAACCCTAAAAAGACATCCACCTTTTAGGCGGTCTTTGCAATTACTCTCATAGTTTTTAAAAATCTTTAATAATTTTTCTTTAATAGTGTCCTGAGCATCTTTTGATACCAAAAGTGGCATTTAAGGCGCCCCTACTTCAAAACCTTAAAAACAAAATGTTAGGGTTAGGTTGAAGCGCAGGTGTAGAATACTTAAGTCATTAGGCCTAACCATAAGAAATTGGTCGCTAAATTTACATGGAACTAATAGGGAAATATTGCATTAATCCATTTTCTACTCGACTACGGGTCGTAATTACATATTTACCTCGATTTTTAATAGACGTGCAAATTTTATCTCGTGTTTGCCGACCTTAAACTAGGTCCTCTCCATGTCACCAAGCAAATACTGAAATAGTCTCCTATTTCTTCCCTCTGCTTGAAAGGTCGATTCTATAATGTTATTTCCTATATATCACCCATTACAACCTCGTAATGAATGTAGCACAATTCACAATGTTTGATAGCCCTAAATAGAGCTCGGATCAGAGCAAACATATAAAGTAAAATGATACTTCCAGAGACAGTTTATGTTCACCGTGTAACGTAATGGACACAGAAGCTAAAACCAGGATGCTAATATCAAAATTACTTTGGAAGCGCATATAGACGATATATCATACTTTGATTTGCGCTAAACAAGAACGGCATATTATTATAATGATCAGATCTACAGAATGACACGCTGATAAGTATCAATGTACATTGAAATTGATCTGCAATTTTCATAGGATATTTACTCTTCTTTTCTGATTCGCGTATCATAATGACTTTCAATCTTGCATATTGCTAAATATGTACGAGTACACGTTATTCCATTACCTAGTAAAATGTGTGAAACAGAAACAACAGGTAGAAAATCGGGGTTATTTAAGACTTAAATTTAAACACACGTCAATGGCGTAAGTAGAGAGGCATGAGAGGCACATGCCCACCAAAATCAATCAAAGGTAAATAGAAAGAGAGAGAAAGAAGAAAAAAGAAAGAGGGAGAGAGGGAGGGAGAGAGGAAGAGAGTAAGAAAGAGCGAGGGGTGCATGGAAAGGAAAGTTGAAATAAGATGTTAGAACCCCCTCACTCTCTCTCTCTCTCTCGCTACTGGGTAGCCATAATAATACGCCCATTCTGCTTCCTAACCCCAAAGGCTGGACACACGCTACTCCAATGTAGGGAGCAATTTGTTTTCTGTCACTAATAATAATGATATAAAAATATGGTTATTTTTGTTCGAATCTTACACTTTTGTTTTGAAAGGATTTTATTCAATATTATTAATATATGACTTGTTTAAACACAGGCCTCATCAGCATAATGATGTTGTTCTTGACGGTCCTCCAATCACTATTACACCCCAGCAATTGCCAAATACTCATTTACACTTTGATGGAGAGTGGCAATTGTATTTGTTGAATGTCTTGCCAAAGGACGTCAGTGCCGGACTGGAATACGAACCTTCAATCCTTTGATTGAAAACCAATTGAAGGAAGCGCTAAACCAAGACACCTCCACAAATTCAATCGGAAATGCTTGAGATTTCAGTTCGCTTTCCTCTACACGAATTCAAATATATTTGAATTACTTACAAGCTTACTTACAAGCATTTATGCTTTCTTAGCAGTGAGGTAAAATAACCACCACCATTCATTCATTATCAAGATATTTATGATTGAAAATCGAATATATGTTTATATTATTTTCCATTCTCATCCGGAAACAGAGGACACCATCGATATTTCTCCGCTAGATTTCCAGTCAAAGGATGACCAGACCTTCCTGATATCCTCGCAGAATCATCCAGAGAACTACACTCACAACTCCTTGGTTTCTTACATCATAGAGGCTCCCGAGGGGTCATACATTTACGTCAAAGTGTCGTTTTTTGACACAGAAAACGGGTAAAGTATCATGGCTAGAGTGATTTAGGCGCTTATAATTAAAAACAAAGGTCTTTAAAGACGAGATTTCAGCTTGGAATTAAAGGTCTCTAAGGAAGTTATGATTCTCAAATTAAATGGTAAATTATTCTAAAGATAATGTGATGTATGTACGGGTTGAATGTTTAAAAGTCTTTTTCGTGCATACAAAAATGTTAAAAGTAGTTCTAATTTGCCTTAAATTTGCAATTTTTTTCATGGATGAAATATATATTTCACTGACTTGTTCACTGTCTTGTCGAATTTACATGTACACTCATACATTTTACAAGAAAGTGCCTTTTAATACTATATGGGTATTTGGAAGGAGAATGTTGTAATTTACCCATCATTTCAAGTAAGAAATCAGATAGTGCCAAATTTCAATACAAAACCATCTCATAAAATATATATTTTTTAAATACTGAACTTCTTTTCTTTCTATAGTGAACATTACTGTCAATTTCTTGCAGGAAAGATATTCTGTTCATCGGGGAAGGGACAGAGGTTGGAAAAAAAGATACGCTTCGTGACGCTTTCACCGGAGACTTGAACAGAAAATATTCAACCGTGGAATCTAATACTCGTTGGCTCTGGGTCATGTTCGTGAGCGATTACAAGAACGCCGGTGCTGGCTACCAGATGTCGGTCACATTAGTAACACGTAAATATTTCTTTTCTTGATCCGAGACAAACTCAATCTTGATACCTCAGTTACACCGCCAAACCTAATCCAAACTGATTTTTTGCCATTCGGGGTAATTGTTTGTCCTGGGGGGCGTTTCATGCAACAAATAGTCGGTGGTTTTCACCGACTAATATCATGTTCACCGACAATTTAGTCAGCACTGACTAAATTTGACCAATCACAGGCCTGGAAAATAGTCGGTGACTAAAGAATTGTTGGTGAACATGATATGAGTCGGTGAAAGCCACCGACTAATTGTTTCATGAAACGCCCCCCTGTTTGTTGTCGGTCTGGTGTCGATCTCGTTGGTGTGACTAAGGTATTATTATGTTTAAACCAAACTTACCAAAGTCAAAGTCAGAACGACGAGACCGACTCCAGACCGAGGACAGACCAAACAAAAGCGATACATGTATGACTCCAGACCGACAGGAGACTGAACAGGGCCTCGTTTCATAACACTTGTTATCAATATTACTGTTATAAGCTACTGAAATGGTGGCATTCGATTGACTGGGGGCAAATATGTCCTAGGTAACTAGCATTTGTTATCAATAACAGGTTATATGAAACAGGGCCCTGAAAAAGTTCATTACGTCTGTGGCCAATAATTTGTCTGTCTGTAGTCGGCTCGGTGGTGTGGCTGAAACACTTACTATTTACTGAATAAAAAGGAAATTTGGAAGATCCTCTACACCCCACTCTTTCCATATGATATAACAATAGGCCATTTCCGTAATGTAACCAAAATTATGCATATGCCTTTGTGAACTAGCGCCTCGATACAAATTATTTCATTCACCTGCTACGAATAAATGTACCTCAATAGTAAGAATGCAAACTGCATACATTAGTTGTTGCTGGGCAGGAATAACTTTATGACTTGTCCTACCTAGCAACACGTAATATATGAAACTTGCATTCTGATTATTGAAATACAATTATTCGTATCAAGTGAATCAAATCATTCTTATCGAGCCGCTTCACAAAGGCATATGCGTAAATTTAATTATATTACAAATTCAAAATAGTTAATCAAAATGATGCCAATGAGATATCAGAGCGCTTCAACTAGTATATTTTACTCAACAGCCAATATTCGCCTTTCCCTTGACGAAACCACAACCATCCTCTCGACCACCAACCTGGAGTACTCATCTCGTCAGTTCAGCGTTGCAAGATGGCGAATTGAAGCCCCTGACGACACCGTCATGAATATACGATTCCTGGAGTTCGATCTCGCCACCAGCCTAGAGTTCTTCGTGGTACTTGATGGCCTTCGTCCTCACAATCGTGAGCGGTATCGCTTCGAGTATGACGGGAACCAACTACCTCCCGACATCGTTTCACTCAGTAATCGAATGAATATTGTCTTCGCGACCTACTCGGACACGTTAAATGGTACTTTCGTTATAGATGTAACGGCGAGAGCGGCTCAACATGGTAAGTAGTGTCAGTCAAATTGAAAGTACGCTAAACATTGGTAGATATGATCGCAAAGACTTACGATAAATTAGCCTCAGGGGATTTTAGTAGTCTTGTGTGCAACTTTGAATGTGCGATCATTAAGCATATTCCAAAAATGTCTTCTAAAATCAATTCAATAGGCTATTGAAATTATCCTGAAAAAGTAGATTTCTTAAAGTATTTGCAAAAGAATGCAATTCACATGTTGATATTCTCAATTTATTTATTTGTTTATTTATTCATTTATTTATTTATTCATTTATTTAGACTTGATTCTTCGTATACATGCAATTGATCGTACGATTTTCTTAACTACTTCATCAACATGACATGCTCAATTAAGATTGTGTTCAAGAGTTACACCACGGTGTTTAAGTTTAGTGACAGTTTCTAGTAATTGACCATTCATAAATATCTGGAAATTAAAAGTATTTCTTTTCCGACGGGACGAAAACGACATAATTTTTGTTTTGTCTGATTTGACATTCATGTCATTATCTAAAAACCACATACTGAGCTTATTTATGTCTGATTGTAAAATTGACTGCACAAACTTGACATCGAAACCTGAATAATAAAAAATGTATCGTCCGCAAATAAAGTGAAAGTTTTGTATATGGATTCGAATTTTGATTCGAGATATCATTCATGAACATACATTTAAAAAAAAGTGGTCCTAGTATGGATCCTTGTGGGACTCCTGCTCGAACGGTGAGAGTGTTACTTGTTTTTCCTTTATAAAATAAACTTTGCTTTTGCCTGTTACGTAAGATTCAAACCATTTCAGCTCAACTTCATCCATTCCAAATTACGACATTTTAAGAAAGCAAAGCAAGCCAATGACATAGACATGAACCTAATCCGATGTTCTAGTGGTCTTACGTAGCATTGCTGTCTGGACTAATCTTTCCATTTTTTTTTTTTTAATAATAATTACAAAGTGCAATACGCTACACATTTCTTTATCGTATAACACAGAGCTAAGTGAGTACGCGCACGCTCTTTGTTGCTTACAGTTGCCATTCATGAACATGTAAAACAAAACAAAAACAAAAAATATTGCGGCTATTTTATGCGGCGGTTGACCGCAGCACATTTGAACAAGCTTTAACTGAAATATCAATGTTACAGGTGATTTGTCCCCGACCCGCGTCCCTGCTGGAGGAACGGTTTATCTAACATCACCCAACTACCCTGGTCCGTACCAGAACTACTTTCAGCGAGTCTGGGTGGTGGCTGCTCCGAAAGGATACATCATTCGCTTCAGGTTTCTAGACATTCGACTGCCGAATGATAACGATTTTCTTAGACTCGGTGATGGATTCTACTACTTAACAGGTAAACAAGCGATATATTGATATCTACTGAATAGACCGCTTTACTAACATATTCAAATTCATGGATGTTTCTTTCCTGGGGACCTAGTGACGAGTTATTCCATTGAACTGTTGCTAATGAATGAACTACAATGCTTGGAATCCAGTCTGCATTCATAACTTGTTCATATGTCAGGCAAGCACCGGGCTACTTTTCATGGGCTACCTTTCATGTTTTCAAGAACAACTTTAGTTTAAAAAGAAAGCATAACATTTGAATATGTCTGTGAACCGTTCTAATTATACCCACTAGCGAACCCCAAAGCCCCCGACTCCCACAATCCACCTCAAATTTGTCAACCTGAATGGCACCAGCAACGTAAACATTCCTTTCCATAATCGGTGGCATCTCACGAAATGAATGATTAGAGGGCGAAATTCGTCCTAGATCGCAGAGAAGATGTCTTGCATTATGTTCGAATTCTTGCAAGGTGTCGGCCCTATTTTTGTGTGCATTAAAATAATTGCCTAGTTTATGGGCCTAATTGGCGTAGGTGATGACGCAATCGAAAGTACACTTCGTGTGCACGGGCCTATAGGCCTACCTGTTGCACTCCAAGCGTCATTTCGATTGCGTCATTGCATGACTACAATAATGAAGAGTAAGAAGACAAATACCGCAGTGCACGTATCATTAAATGCCCTCTTTAGGTGGGCTTTACTTTTAATCTGATATAGATCTAAGCATGTATATTCAAAACGACAAGACCGACCCCAGACCAACAACAGAACGACCAAATAATAACATTCCTCCTATGGAAAAACCTAAGTCGGTCTGGAGTCGGTCTGTAGTCAGTTTGGCGGTGTGATGGTATGATGGTATGAGGTATGATGCCCCTCTTACATGGTGCGTCAATGACCGCGCATGTCGCTGACGCAAGTCCTACGTCAGCAAAAGACGCCTCGCGCGCAAGGGGCTTTAGTCTAACTATGATGATGAATATCTTTACACAGAGGGAACAGAGATTCTCATTGTAAGTGGACAATCCGATAGTACACCCGAAGATGTTTACGGCTACACCGAGACAAACGCCATTTGGCTCCACTTCAAGTCCGACCCAACAGACGGTAACGGTGGATTCAAACTAGAAATCTCCGCCATAACACGTAAGTTGGCAATGCGCCAGGAATAATGCTTGTATGTTCCATCGCCAATTTGTATAACACTTATCATTAAAACCAGATCGAATACTATTGCATAAGATCTCATATTGAATGCTGTATTGTTAAAGGAGCTACACAAAGAAAATTCACTAACAACTCATAATTAGAACAAATTACATATGAATGAAAAGATTTTCTCCTGAAAAACACGAACAATTTGCTGAGAAATCATATAAATATCATGGAAAGGCGTAAAAATGCAATTTGTCAGGACGCTCCTTAGGCCCCCGAACGCCCCTGAACGTAAGTCAAACACACAAGCGTAGCGAGCTCTAAATAGTGACGTCACACACTGGACAAACAGCTCAGTGCCGTGTATCAGTATGCAGCTTGCCAGCCGTGTCCCGTATGTGACGTCACAAATATTGACGCTCTACAAAGGACCGCTGAAGGCAGAAAATCTGGATCTCAAAACTAACAATTTTGAGAGTTGATTACTGCGGGCCCCAAACATATTTTGAAGAGAAGAGTTGTTGTATTTGATCGGCAAGGCTTCCCCTTCGCAATGATATGAGTTTTGCATCAATTCAAAACACTTTTGATTCTTTGTGTGGGTACTGTTGATATTACGTTGAAATAAAAAATAAAAAAAATGATGAGGGATCACTTTTTTTACATTTCATTGAAATAGCGTACCCGTTTAAAACTAAAACAAGATTTAAAATCCCGTTTAACATACAACACATTATCATTCATGTTTATTATATGATTATTCCAGACGCCTTGACAAGCAATATAATCTTAATTTGATTCAGTTAGCTCTGAAAAAGTACATATTAACACATTTTCCCAAATTGGGTAAAACATTGACTTGACTACTAATTTGTAATATTCAAATTGTATAATGGGGGCAAGAACGAGTGAAACATATCAACAGGAAGATCATCATTCAATGAATCAATAATAAATCTTCTTATCCATGATATCTTGCTTGATAAAGTGTATTCTTGAAAATCTCAGTCACTTCAACTCCACCTCGATGAGTAATTGGTTCATTTGTTTCCTTCTTGTTTTATCAATTTGTTTTAATGTCTGAGTAAGGTCTTAAAAACATCGCGTTTGTGAGAAGTTTATGTATGTCATATTATGCCATGTATTCCCTGAATTTGTCTATGTATTTCGTGCTAATTGATGTACAGGTCCTACTTCCAGAGTATCATTTTGCTCTGAAGTAATTACCTCATATTTTAAATGAAACTTTAACAGTAAAATCGATTTAAAGATAAACATCATAATAGACACAACATAAAAAGAAACCAAACATGAGATCCGGCTCCACACAGAGAATCAGAGGTGGCTGATTACCAGAATAAACAATTATCGGGTATTATGTTGGATTAAACATAATTTAGATTAATTGAAGCCAATACGGTTAGTTTTGGCCGGGTGATACAATTATTTGTAGCTATTTATGTCACAGAGCCATATATTGTGTTCATGAAAAATCACGCGCGATGGCTTAGTGGTAGACCAGTGGTCTCAAAACCGATAGATCCCGGGTTGGAGACCAAGTCAATGAGCTATAGTTTCCTTTGTTAAGGCAATACTCCTTATTAATAGGTCCCTCGGAGATGACTTAAAGCAGTCTCACTTACTTAATATCATACACTTGCTTTCCTAGCATTCAGGTAAAAAAAACACCCATCAAACAAAGCGTCTATAGTAATCAGATGATTGAATGAAAATGATGACGAAATCAGTATTTAATAATACTTTCAATTTGTCTTACTCAGTGCCGATCATTCTCGATGTCAACGATGTCCATATACTGGAATCACCAACCTTCCCGATGCCGTACGAAAACAACGTCTTCATTGAATGGAACATCGTAGTACCACCTGATTTTGGTGTCCTCCTCCGATTCATCGATTTTGGTTTGACGGATCAAGGAGACGTCCTGTCAGTTGGAAAGGGCAGTGATTCAAACGACTCAAGTAGTTTCGCGTTCGCGGGCAGATTCACAGGCCTTCTTACTCCATCAGATTTTGTGGTTTGGTCAGACAGAATCTGGATAAGGTTCACTTCTGATTTATCAGGAATAGGAGCCGGATTTGTAATCGAAATAAGACCCATCGAGGGAGAAGGTTTGTTACATCTTGCTCAGAGCTGTTTTGTAACTATTGACAACATGAAAGAATGAAAATAATGTATAAACATCATTGTAACTATTTCAACTTTAATTTACAAGTTGTCTCTTTTTAAGGAAGCAAATAACATAAGCACTTCAGGCTTGCAAAGTTCACTTTCTGAGCGGAATACATGTTTTGTTGGTACATTTATCTGCATTTTATTGGTCACTAATAATTTAAGGAAGATGGCAGCCATCTCCAAAAGGATGAATTACATTTTTAAACTTTGAGGCTATTCAAGAATATGTTCCTCTCTTTAAGAGGGAAATTAAAACAGAAAACCAAGAAACGAGAGATCTAGAAGTAATTGAGAACAGAAAAAGTCAAAAAAATGTTGCAATCAACCTCAGGACAAGAGAATAAGACAATAATGGTTCATCATGATTTTCATGTTAACTTTGTGTCTGGTTACCATTTTCACAGGTCATTGTCTCATCCCTCTTGGAATGGAGAGTGGTTGGATACCCGATAGCAGTCTCTCTGCGACCAGTCAAAGCGATAAGACACATAGCTCAAGTCAAGCTAGGCTTCATGGAACATCTTCATGGATACCTGACCCGGATGTAGATGACTCTACCATTCAGGTATTCCCTACATGAATCCTATTTTAACTCTTTATATATGCCACACATAATACCCCCTCCACCACTGTGCCACATTGCATATATTATGGGATAGATATACCACAGGCCTCAATATGTTGTTTCCAGGAGGAGATTAATTGTTGTTAAAAGAGTTGTAATGGAGCTAATAAAACTAGAATGGTATAATTTTGCAAATTTTCTGCAAAATTGCTCATGTGGCAAACGGGTGTACGTGCAGAGAGGCGAAGAAAGTAACCAATCTGTTAATATTATTATCATCATATCATATCACCATCGTCTTTTGTTCTAGGTAAATTTTGACCAAGGTCACTACATCACGGGAATCCTCATCCAGGGCGGTTTGGGGAGTGTAGGAACCTGGATTGAATCAGTTCTCGTCACTTTCGAGGATGAGAGTGCAGAGGTAAGGTGCCAAGCTATTTAAATCAAGAGAGAGAAAGAGAGAGAAAGAGAGAGACAGAGAAAAAGATATAAAGAGGGGACAAGGGAGATGGGGAAGAAAGGAGTGTAGAAGTTGATAAAAATGTCCGTCCAGTGTCTCCATGATCACTCGTTAGTTATCTATCATGTAACATATTTACCTACCAAATGAATTGACCTAGCTACGTCACTTCCAAACCCAATTCCGTTGCACAAGAGGCGTCGTTATAATTGCGTTATACCTATGCTTATCAAGCCTGAGAAAGTAATTTGCCTATAATACACACCAGTAGCTCAAATCGATATTTCTACTCTTCAATTTTAGATTTTCGAAGGGATTCGACACCTATTAGGTTCACCACTGTAGAACTGTTTTGATGAAAAGGACGAAATTTGTTTTCTTCTTTTTCTTCCTTATTATAACAGATAGTTCATGGAACATGGAACCCAGCGTCAGTGTCTCTCATTCTCTTTGTACGGCCTCGGTTGACTTGTCACATTCGCATTACACCAAGGAGCAAAGATCCTAATCTTCTGTCTCTGCGTTTCGAGATCTTAGGATGTCAGAGTGGTGGGCGAAATACTTACCATTTCGTTGATGTCGAAATATTTGTTTTCCGTCATTATCATACTTCTCAACCGACAGTTATATAGTATCCCAAGTGGAAATATGACCGTAACCCATAAGCCGAGGCTACAAGGCATATAATATAAAAAAAGTTCCTGACCCTTATATCGTGCGATTAGGCACACCATGAACTCAATGAAAGTTGTTAGGCACCAGTCAGTGGCCAGTACATAATCACACTTGACACTTACATGTTTTAGGTGTCGGACACAAAAGAAAGGCCCGTTTCGGAAACCTAGTTTTACTCATAATATCATTCTGAATCAAGTTTATTTATCTGTATTGATGCTTTTCTTTCTAAATAGTACAGGTATTTAAGTTTTTTTGAACGTTTGAACCTTTAAGTTCTGAAAAAGAACGCAATCTTACAGCAAACGTCAAAACTTACGCAGGATTATTGTATAGATATTGACCAAATGTAGGTTGATCTATTATGTTCCAACTACTAATACTTTAATATGTCTTCTTCATCGATGCACAGGTTGTCATTTTGATCTCGGGCTGGCTTCAGGCATTCTGGAATTAACAAATATTCAGATGCATAGAGCTCTAAACGAATCAGAGTCAAACTTTGAAAATCTGAGGCTTTGGCCTTTCGAGCACAGACCCCTGACTGGTTGGGGAGGGCGCTCTTCAAGCTATGATGGCGATTGGGTAGAAGTTTTCATTGGGAGCCGCGCCATAGTTCGGGACGTCATCATTCAGCAGTGTGATGATGGACGGGTTCTTTCGTTCAACCTGACGGCTATGTCAGATGATGTCTCCCATATATTTCACTTTGTGAGTGCTTAATTCTTTAGATTTTTCCAATAGGAAATCAATGCCGGAGAAAGAAGTTAAAAGGTGGTGGATGTTCCTGTAAAAGTAGTTTTGTAGTTTTTGTTTCCCAATGAGGGTACTATTGTCAAAAAAATGCTGTAAGCTGAACTTACATTAATGGCTATTCTGAAAATCATTTTTGGGATGGGGGTCTGAATTGAGTCCGAAACGAAAAAAAGGAACAAGGAAGCAGAAGACGGTGAGTAAGAAGAAGAAGAAGAAGAAGAAGAAGAAGGAGGAAGAAGAGTTTTTGAAAATTCAGATGCCTCTTGGAAGTCTAAAATTGAGTTTAAGGGTAATCACCCACCCTTTATGGTTTTTGCATGTTCGCCTGATTCAAAGTACTACTTAGATATAAGTTTAATAATGTATTAGCTCGTATAAGGTTGCGTGTGGGCAGGCGCGTACGCAGGGGGGTGGGGGGGGGGGGGGGTTGGTTTGGGGGTTAACCCCCCCTCGAGTTTTTTGTATGTGTATGTTTTTTGGAAAACCCCCCCTTGAAAAAAAAATCCTGCGTACGCCACTGCGTGTGGGTCTACTGTATGTGTATGTGTGGGTGTGATTATTAAGAGAATTGTGGGTGAGAATATGCATAGTGGTGGTTGGGTACTTTCCTTATCTTTTTCATTTGTATCTCTGTATGGTATTTGGTTTCCGCCTCCTTCCGCCTCTTCCCAGCCCCAATTTGTTCGGTGTGTTTTTTTGGAAGATGTAATGAGTACTCCTTTCAGATGTACCAATTTGTCTCAATCTACACTACATGTATAGGATATTTCTGATTGCGAGACGGCGATGTGTAAAGTGACACTCCCAGAAAGAATCATAGCTACACGATACAGGATACTTCCAATCGACTGGAACGACAGCTTGTGTTTCCGACTGGAGCTCATAGGATGTCATATTATTGGTAAGATTCTTAATTTTTTAAATGAAAGATGGACCAAGTGTCACGCATTTCGAGGGTCTGAAACTGGTCTGAAAACGATCTCACGCACGACGCGCGCGCGCGATTTCGAAAAAAACGCTATACGTGTGTTATACACTCACCCGCGCGCTCGCGCGCCGAGTCATGAAAATGTCACGCATAGCTGATCTTTAAAGTTGGCGTCATTTTATACTGACTGTCTGATTTTTGTCTTCAAGTGGATACCCTTCCTCTTTGCACGTAATGATGCAATTGTCTCTCACCTCTAATATCTCGACTCCAACCTTAATCCAGTTCGACACGAAGAATCATTTCGATTGCGTCAGGTAATGACGCAGTTTTGTTTGTTTGTTTTACCTGACTGCTAATGAAGCATGTGTATGCCTGTAAGAAAGCAACAAGGGGACCAAAGGCTTTAAGTCCTTTCCGAAGGACTTGGTAATAAGGATTAAAGCCTTACCAAAGGGCACTAGCGCATTAACTTGGTTTCGAACCCGGGACCTCCCGGTTACGAGACCACAGCTCTACCAATGAGCCATCGCGTCTCCATGTTCTATGTCAGTTCCACGTTAGTTTCACGTCAGTTCTACGTCATAAAAAATGATGCCTCGTGTGAAAATAGCATTATCCTTTTCGATGTTCTCTTTTCGCAGATTGTGCGTCTCGATACTGCGAGGAGAACTGCTCATCGGCGTATCTTTCCCCTGACGTAGCGACGGAAATATCCACGGACCAATCCAGAACATTCCATCCTCGTGCTATGTGCCATCAGGAAATCAGATTGCCAGTAGGCAAATATGTTGTGTTCATTTTCCATGGATTCCAGGTATTTCAAGATTTTCATCTTTTAAATTCAATTCAATTCAATTTTATTTCGCAATATAAAAATCAAAATATACAAAGTAACGGTAAATTTTAACTATGTTTACAAAAGTTATATGCGGGGCTTTCCATGAAGGTTGCGAAAACCTGTGAAGTTGGATCGCCCATTAAAGCGATGTTTGGTGATATAAAATGTCTTAAACATTGCTTTAACCAAGATTCCTGAGTAAAGGGAGATGATAAATTGTCATTTTTCCAGATTTAAAGGAAATGATAAATATATTGTATTATCTTTATTCTGACTATTGTAAAATGAGGCGCAGTTACATTTCAACCGTCTTCATTTAATAATGAAAACAACATGTAATTCTTAGAGAGCATTTTTCTCCGTGTATTTGGTTAGTTTTTGATCAATTCCAAGCTATTTTGCCCCTTTAGTTACAGGCCACATCAGAGATTTAGTTATTTCGTCAATAGCCTTATCTTAGGCTTTGATCAGACCAAATACACCGTAACCCACAAAGTTGGAATAATGTTTTCTTATCTCTTTTCATAGAATGGCTGTGACCATATGCTTTACTTTTTATAGACACACTTTATATCTTATCAGAATTTTAGAGATCAATGTCTATGAATCTTTAGATTGATCAATTCAATTCAGAGAACATTAAAACTGTATCTATCAAGAATAAATCATAGTGTCACCACTCGACCGTACTTGGTAAATTGAAGAATCTTTGGATTCTTCCTTCTGAAAAGTTCTAGAATGCAATATACTACTCACGACACGAAAAATTACAGAAAATTGCGATGAAACATGTTATTTTCTCCCTCCAAGCCCGAGGTTGACAGAAGCGGGAAGTCGGATGGTATTCTCTCGATCAGTGACTCAGTCGGTGAGACGGACGTGTCCTTTGACCTCAGTCACGTCCCATCTGTCTATGTCTCATCATCTTCAAATCTATCCGTGACCTTATTGTCAGGATTGCTCACCGGGATCTCAAGCGCCATAGTTGCTTATGGTTCTGTAGGTATGTTGGCACTGTCGGACGTTTCCTAAGACTTTTAGTTATATATAAACCTTCGCATTTTGGAGAACCAAGAGATTTGGATATGAACATCAAAAGCAAAAATATGAAATGATCAAACTAGGCATGTTAATCTCGTGATTTTTTGGTACCGTCAGTATATTCATTTTGGGGGTAAAGACAAAGTTTAGATTAAGATTAAGAGCTATTATTGCGGACAGCTTTAGCCGTATTGTGGCACAGATTATTATGGAAAGATATATTGGCTGAGGAGTTGTACGGTTACATCTTGGTAAAAGCTATACACTGGGAGAAAATCCTGCTTGATTACCCGAATGTTTGTTGACATACATTCTATTGTGAACATTACTGTAATTTACCTTTCCAGCTATATAAATTTGTGTTCTTGTAGTGATTGTATGTAATGACTTGAATTTTCTTAAAGAAAAACCCGGGTGTAGCGAAAGATCTGGATCTGAGGATTATTTCTCCTGCAAGCAAAGTTCCGGGTTTGTGATGTCTCCGGGCTACTTCGATTCATATCCTCCCGATCTGGACCTCTCCTGGCATATCGCCACCAAACCGTGGACTCAGATCAGTCTGCACTTCGTCGAACTCGATGTCAAGTCCTTGGAAGAAGGATGCGATGAGGACCACGTGATCATCATGGATATGTCATCTCAAAGTTTACTTGGGCGATTCTGCGATCAGAAGAAACCCTCTGGATTAGTTGTGTCGTCATTGAACCGAATGGAGATCAGGTTCCATTCTGACAGCATCGGAAGTGGTGACGGTTTCTTAGCAGAGTACTCGTCATCTATTCTGATTCCTGATGTGATCAACAGCAAAGACAGTAAGTTCTTCGAGGGGGGGGGGGGTGTAGAGATTATCCAGAGACCTACCTCAAACATGTATCAACATAACTGATTGATTAATTAATATTTCTATATGATCTATATCAAGGATGTTATGATTATTGGTAACATGACACAGAAAAAGCTATGAGAAGAGACTCACAATACATTTGGTAATGGGTCTCAATAATCGTTAACATTACCCATTATACCTGATAAATAATGTGTTGCCATGGTGACCCGACGTGTGCTACTGTGCAGTGGCGGATCCAGGGCCCCCCCCCCCTTGGGAAAAAAAATCATGTAAAATCCTGCGATATTTACCTTTTTGGGGGGTTGGCCCCCCCCCCTGGTGCTCAAGGGGGGGGGGGGGGGGTGCAAATTTTAAAATTTTCGAGGACCAAAAAAAAAAAAAAAATGTGCTCACTACCCCCCCCCCCCCCCCACCCCCCCCCCCCCCCCCCCACTGAGCGACTTTTCGGCCGACGCGATTTTCAAATTTTCGGGAGCAAAACAAAAATAAAGTTGGGCCCCCTCCCCTAAGAAATCCTGGATCCGCGCCTGTACTGTGACACTTGCTCCGGGCTTTATTTCACCAAAGATGTAGAGTTAGAGTTAGAGTTGCAACTCGGCTTTAGATAACGTTTGTGGTTAGGACTAGTTGTAATGCTTGATCCAAAGGTTCAGGTTAGAAATGCGGATTTTGTAGGATGCTGACCACGGAGAAATTAGGGAATTTTAGATTTACACGACGAGAACGTGGACCTCTACGCAGTGGCGTACCTGGGGTACTACGTCAGGGGGGGGGGGGGGCAAGCGACCGAAACAAACAAAAAAGGCGATGCTAATTTTCACTTCTGGCGAGCGAGCGAGCAAACAAAATCTTTAAGTAACGTTTGGTATATAAACTGGTATTGTTGCAAGTTGGGGGTGGGAACATTCACTTGTTAGCGACGTTAATTCCATTTTTTTGCAAAGGAGCGTAGCGAGCAAGAAAAAAATCACTTCTTTTTTAATAATTGCCACTTAAACTTGGTTCAATTGTCCCATGCAGGGCGCGGGAACAATATTGTGTTTAGGGTGATTTTATACCCATTTTAGCTAGCGAGCCAAAATACATCTTTCTCTCAATGAATTGCTATATAAAATTTGTTTCATTGTTGCAGGTCGGGGGCGGGCACAATCGTGTTTAAGGCAATGTCAATCCCATTTTGGCGGGCAGGCAACCCCCTACATTTCTCTTTTTAATGATATTGTAGCAGGTTAGTGGTGGGCACATAATTCCACGAGCTCGCGAGCGTAGCGAGCGAGCGAAAAAAAATCACTTCTTTTATAGGGAAAATATGGTACATAAAACTTGGGTTCATTGTTCCATGTCAGGGAAGTGATTATTAAAAGCGGTGTTATTTCTATTTTGGCGAGCGAGCGTAGCGAGCGAGCAAAAAAATCACTTCTCTTTTACAGGGAAAATATGGTACATAAACTTGGGTTCATTGTTCCATGTCAGGGACGTGATTATTAAAAGCGGTGTTATTTCTATTTTGGCGAGCGAGCGTAGCGAGCGAGCAAAATGTTTGTAATGATAATTGGTTCAGAAATTTCAGATTTTTTTTGTTGCAGGGCAGGGCTTACACAATCATGTCTAAGGTGATGTTAATTCCGTTTTGGCGAGCACGAGCACACCAAAACTTCTTTGAATAACGTTTGGTACATAATTATTAACTGGTTGTAAAAAATTCTCTTTTAATAGAAATTAATAAATAAACTTGTTTTTATTGGTGCAGGTCAGGATGGACGCAATCGCGTTTTACGCGATTCAATTCCTTTTTGGCGAGAGGGCGAAAAAACTCTTCCATTTTTAATGATATTGTTGCAGGTCAAGGGTGGGCACAATTATTTCCAAAGCAATATCCATTCATTTTATTCGCGAGCAAGTGTAGCGAGCGAGAAAAATGAATTACTTTCTTTTAGTAACATTTGGTACATACACTGTGTGTTATTGTTGCCATGGTTGCAGGTCGGGGCCAGTCGGGGCAGGCACAATTGTATTCTAGGCAATGCTAATCCTTTTCTTTTTTCAGGGGGACGAGCAAGTGAAAACATTTAATACAAAATAGGCTAGCAAGCAGTTCGCGCCAGCGAAGAGTTTCGAATTTGTTATATCACTTATATTTTCCTATTTTCATTTGTATTAATTTTTCAGGGCCGTATGCGGAATATTTTTCTGGTGGGGGAGGGGGAAAGATGCGTTAAAAGTTTTCGAAGAATCTCAAAAGCAAAAGGAGTGAAGGGAGTTCGAGCGACCGAACTGGTCATGAGGGTACTTTTGCATTTTCAAAAGTAGAATTGAAGGATTTGGTATAGGCCTACACTACATTTTCAGGAAAAAAACTGTACGTTTTCAAAATATCTGGGGTCAACTGCCCCCCCCCCCCCCTGGTGCGTACGGCCATGGTCTTTTTTTGTTAATTTCCCCATTTTTTTCCTTTCCTTTCCTTTTCCCTTTTTCTTCCTTTTCTCTTCTTCTTCCTTTTTTCTTTCCTTTTTCTTTTTTTCCTTTTTTCTCTTTTTTTCCTTTTTTTCTTCCCTTTTCTTTTTTTCTTTTTCTTTCCTTTCCTTCTTTTCTTTTCTTTCCCCTTTTTTTTTCTCGCCTGGAGCCCGTCAGGGGGGGGGGGCACTCTGCCCCCCCTGCCCCCCCCCCATAGGTACGCCAGTGCCTCTACGTGTGACATCCTTTTAAGGCAATGTGACGTCCTTTTAAGGCACTGCCGGGCACTGCCGGGCACTGACAGTGCCTTAAAAGGACGTCACTTTGCACGTAGAGGTCCACGATCTCGTCGTGCAAATCTAAAAGTCCCTATTGTCGCCGGAACAACCGTTGGCATTTGACCAATTACATCCAGGGATTTTGTGTTTCAACAGTTTATTTTATAACCTTATATCTAATGTTTTCCTTCAAAATATAGATCACACATGTCCCGATGGATGGGATGTTTTCCAAGGCTCATGTTACCGGCTCTATATCAACTCAGAAGCACGTACATGGAACGAGGCAGAACTGGTATGCCAGGAGAACCCTAAGGGTCATCTAGTCAGCATTCGAGATCAACACGAGATGGTCTTCCTACATTATATGATTTCTTCGCAATGGGAAGCGACAGAGACCGAAACGTATATAGGAAAGTATAGGTGTACCTAAAAGTCTTGTGCTTTAACATAACACTCCCCATGAACAAAATCCAATTGAAACCATGTGAAATCTCCAACTGGTTTCAATTGGTTTCAAGAGGAATACAAATTTTGTAGTTGAAACCAATTGCCTTAACTGGAAAAAGTTTCGATGGTGTGTCAATTCCAGTTCAAACCAATTAGAGATTGCGACTGGACCCAGTTGAATCTTGTATCTATGCAATTGGAACCAGTAAGAATATTTTGAGTTACCCGAATTTCTTTACCCTAAATACTAGCATGGTCTATGTCTCGAGACCTCTTGAGAGCATGCATTGGTACTTTTTGGTCTCTGTTTAAAATCTTGATCAACGCCACTCTTTGTGCTTCATGACGATCTTTAACAGTCGGAGAGACGGACGTGTTTTGAGGAAAGGGAATGTCCTTCTTTAGCAAGATAGTTCTGCAATGGCCAGTGAAGACGTCTTACTTTTCAATCACGCTACTCACTCCACCAGGCGCGTAGCCACGGGGGGGGGGGGGGGGGGGGGGGCACGGGGGGGGGGGGGGCACGTGCCCCCCTAAAATTTCCAGGATCGGTTGAAATTTTGTAGACCCCTTTTTTTTACCTCGATCGATTACATATATGTGCCCCCCAAACATCAAACTCTGGCTACGCGCCTGCACTCCACCGATGCACGCATCCATATGAAGAAACATGACAGATCTAAATTAAATATCAAGAAAATCTTTTATATAATAGAATTCCCATAGATGTTGACTTTGAAAATTTGTAATCGTGATATTTTATATTTGTAAAGTCACCTGATTTTGTTGATTAAAAATCTGATTTTACGTCGCTTGGACACATTTGATATAATTTGCCCGGAACAGCCACTGCCATACATTATACGGTCTTTACGCAGGGTCGTATTGGGCACCGTGGCTCAGATCACGGTGTTTACTGATTGCGAAACTTTCTCGTAAACGGAGGGTATCCATTGTCCTCCAGAAACGACCGTTTCTCTGACTGTTCAATTTTAAAAAAAAAATAAAAACACCTCTTGACTCTTCGTGGATTGTGCAATTGCGAGCACTTCATGCATTAGCAAATAATTGTCAAGATTGTTGACACATGGTCGTGCAAGCGGTCCTTGCAAGAAGAATCCCGAATGGACCAATCTTTTTGCTTCTCTTCTGCTCAGATGATGTCTTTATGTTATTACAGATTAGCAAAGCATTTTTTGTTTTAAGAGGCAAATCTTAAAACCACGGACAAAATTTGACGACTGAATTGTTCGCACATTTTGATCTTAGGTCTCGGCAGAAGAGATGAACGTGGAGTTTTCTATTGGAATGACGACACCCCTATGTCTTACACAGATTGGTACAGTCCTCCTCAGTAAGTCACGTGATGAAAAGTAATATTTCGCATAAAATTGTGATTTTTAAACGTCATGTAACTTGTATCCTGTTTAAAAATACATAGTACTATTTATTTTCCTAGATTGAATTCATTTTTCTGAATCATTTCTGTGATTCCGCTCAGTATATTCTATGTATATAGGATATATGGATTACGTTTAAACAATATTCTTGTTCAGTCAGCGAAATAAAGTCCCGGAATAAAGCCGAAGGCGCAAAACGAACCACGAGGTGCAGGTGTACCAAAGCACCTCATGTACACATTATTTGGAATGATAACCTTCTTCTGTTGCTTCTTACATAATATATTTATAGTAGAATTGCACAAATATTTATTTTGGCACATTAATGTTTTGATAAGTTGAAGACTTTATTACTATTTTCGTATTAAAAGTCGCATTTCAGAAAGAAATATTCGCTAAAATAACGTAAAGATTGTAAATAAAATGTTGATAATATTTCAGAGGAGCAGGAGGTGACAGACAGCCAAATGGGGGTTTACTTGAAGCATGCACAATGCTAGTCTTCGATTCAGTCACTTCGACAGATCTGTCGACCAATCTCTGGCATGACGTAGCGTGTGCATCTCCTGAAACAAAGCAGTTCATATGTGAAACAGAAGCATCCGGAACACCCGGTACTGAACAGTGATTCAATCTAGCCACACAAACACACACCCACCCCCAATTATTATATATACATTTACGATGTAAATTAATACCACATTTTGGAATATCTATGCGATGGTGTAGTAAAAAAAAGTTAAACGAGACAAGTTTCATTGCTTGAAAAATGTATGAATATCCTTATAAAAGACACTCAGACACTACACCTTTACTCACACACATTATTTTGTGTATGAAGTAGAAGTGACTCTTATTTACACTATAAAGTATATCTATCACTTTTATGGTACAATGTACATAAGTTACAGACTTAATTTTAAAAGTTCTCTTTTCAAAATTATATTGCTGATATATTTTTAATTACGTGATCAGTATGCTATAATAGTTTGTTCCCTTTGTTTACTTTAACTCTTTTTACAGATCTATCAGGGGAATTACTAATACATTTACCGTCAATAGGTAAGATATTTCTCTGTGCTTTGTTTTTATCAGGTAGCACGAAGTAGTCATAATACGATTAAATTTCATTTCTGATGGATAATTTCGCATTTTCAATTGAAAGACTTCGAGTGGAATGTATTATTTATGTGTCAAATAACAATAAGAAGTGCTATAATAAGAACTGTATTTTGAATAGTATACTAAACTTACGTATACTCACATTCTAATAAATTGTGATTTTACCATTCTTTACGCCCTCATCTACATGTATATACAAAATATAAACGTTACCTATACACCTCTGTCTACACTGAACATAATTATGGACGTCTTGCTTTCTCCAATTTACCTTGTTTACACGTCCTTACTACAATATTCTAACAGTTACTTCTATGTTTTTCATGGTTACGTGAAACTTTTACGATGTACATCTCATGTTCAGTTGCAATGTAGTGTTTGATAAAGTGGAAAATAAATTTGCCATTCTATCGATTCATCTAGACTCTGTCAGGTACTGCGGGACTGGACTTTTCCAATGTTCTGCGGGAGAATGCATCAGTAAGGCCATTGTTTGTGATGGAGTAACGGACTGTTTATACGGGAGCGATGAAGACAGCTGTCAGGAAGGTATTAGAGATCAAATCAAAACAATTCACTTATAAAATGCACAATCTCAAATTCTAATGACTCCATACAAACAAAATTACATATTTGTTGGTCCATTATCCTTCTCCTGTGTTACGTTTCGGTGTTTACAGGATTTCATTATGATACCCAATTTTATACCTACTAGCTATAGTATAGGGAAGCGCTACAAATTATAAAGATCAGACAAAAAAGGAAGTAGCCCGGGGGCGAAATTTGTATTCCCAAACAGGTTTGCAATTTCTTATAATATTTTCGTTCTTCTCAATTGCTGATATGTTCTACGTCATTAGCAGCTTGGAAAGAGGTCACAAACAATAAAATAGACTTTGATTTTTTATTGATTTGCCTCACTATTTATAAAGGCAAAAAAACTGAATAAACTGAGACTTGAACCCACGACTCTGAGATTGTATTACGCTGACCTTACCGATTGAGCCAACGATGTGATAATGAAAGGTGATTCTGCATGATTTCTATAACCCTATCACTCACCCTAACGGTTACGTCATTGCTAATGAAAAAAAATTAGCAGCCCGGGGCCACTTTAAGATAATGATAACTAACCACTATAGTTCGGTTCTTTTTTGTGATTTTAATTTTTTCTCAAATATTTTATTGTAGATATCTATATTTGTTCTAAATTTGTTTTGTTAATACTATTATATTAATTTTACCTGTTTTGTTTGAAACAAAGTGCTCGCGGAACCGCCGAAAAGCTGTCTGGTTCGAAGGTGGATGGTGATTGTGGATTTTTACCGTAAATAAATAAATACAATACAACAATACAATACAAAGAGCCTCAACTCTAACATGTCAAGAATATCGAAATAATTATTCACACTCTTGTTTGTCATCCTTATTGAATGTAGCATTAAAAGAAATTGATTATTGATAATTGAGGAACAACGTAGGCAAAGAATTATAAAAATGAATAAAAACGATGACTTGATTTGCGGCAAAATGTATTTTACTGAATGATAATAATTATTCAACTTTTTCTTTTCTGATTCAGTTTGTAATTCTGATCAGTTTCGATGCAGTGATGGGTCATGCATATCAATATCCTTCTATTGCGATTCCATCCCGCATTGTCTGGATAACTCAGATGAAAGTGAATGTGGTAAGTGAGATTTTTTTTTCTTTTAAAGGTAATACAAAGTTTTGGTATAGGGTCATAAATTTGGTTCAAATGAATATATTGGAAGCATATGCGATCCTACTCGAATCAGTGATCGTTGTCGCGGTTGAAATCGAGTCTGAAGTTATGAAATTGTAAATAATATACTTTATGTTGTTTAGCTCCCTCTCAAGGTCAAGATATTAATTAAACTATAAAACAATGTTTCTTCGCTAAAACCGACCGTTTAGCTATTCACGTTTGGAAATTATATATCACAACTACATATTCTGAGATTTGCATGGTCGCAGCTACCATTGTACGGCCGTAGGCGCTATTTGGAATGTTATCAAAATTCACCGGGAGCACCGGTAAATTTTTATATTCAATTTTTCTCGAAAGCAGAAGTGTTTTAGGGACTAAATGTTCTAGTGCTTATAATACATCCACAGGGGCATCCAAATATATCAAAATTGTAAAGAATCACTATCCACCCAATTTTCAAAATTGTCCAAAACTTTGTATTACCTTTAAGCAAAATTAATGTTCCAACACCTCAATGACTCCAACAACAAGTGATACAGCACAGCCTACAAGCTTGTGATAAAATTTCATCTCTCACGCAAAGTTAACAATAAGCATGTCTCGCTGTCCAGGGGGGCGTTTCACAAAACTTTTCATCAGTGACAAATGACAGTTTCTGAAATCCTCGCTTTTGATTGGTTTTCAAAAGATTTGTCACTGATTTTTGTCATTTGTCATTGAAAAAAAGGCTTTGTGAAGCGGGTCCCAGGGCTTACAGGTATTAAAAAAAGTTTTGTCTCGTGAACCTTAAAGGTTCACGAGACAAAACTTTTTTTTTTTTAAACCGAACCGAAAAAGTAGGGTCCTTTACCCTTAATTAGTTCGGTCGTGTTTGATCGATCTCCGCTTAGGCCTTCTGTCGATCCCAAGTCCGTCACAAGAAAGTCATATGAGAACATAGGACTGGCAGATATATAACATAATACAATCAATACTATTATCCGTTATACCCGGAGTGGATAGCTCAAGGAAAATAATCGCCCAATTAAAATCAATCAAAGGACTTTAGAAAATACAGCGAATAGAGGTAAAATGTAGATCAATTTAATTTGTTTTTCTTTCAGCCTTACCGCCTTGTACTGAAGATGAGTTTGCATGTAGCAATGGTCAGTGTATCCCAGCCAGAAAGAGATGTGATTTCATCAGCCATTGTTACGATGCATCAGATGAAGATGGATGTGGTAATAACTATACTTCTTACACTATAATAATAATTTTGGATGTTAAATACCACAAAACCATTTTGGATTGTCCGGTGAAACTACTTAACCATACAGGCCCTATTTCGTTATTTATACGTCAGTTTGGTGTTATATGAGTGTAGGTTATAGATCTTAAGTTATTCTTTGGTCCTATTGGTCCATATTATTGTGATTATGGTGATAGGATAAGTGGTAAATTTAGTTTGCAGACGAAAAACGTTGAACCATAGCGGACAATGTAGATCTAACAGTAAAAAGAGAATTGATGGTAAAAGAGAAAGTCGCCGTATTTTCCATGTTCGGTCATTAAATCAATATGACATTCCACATTAACAAAATTTAGTTCTATCTCAATACCTTGCAGTGAAATAATTTATTTAAGAATGCAAACAAGGCATAGTGACTTGGTTTAAACAAAATGTGAAAAAGGAATACAATTTAAACATAAAAAGCGCTTTCTAATCTGGTTAAATGCATTCTGAATTCGTGGTTCTCTGTCAGAACACGTCCTAGAGGTTGTCGGCAGATCTTGTCAACTTCACACTATTCTAACGAAGTGACGCTTAACTTTTTTTCCTCCGTAAAACCAATCTATTCTAGATATATTATGGGCAATCTACCTTGTCAACTCCAAACTATTCTATTTGTAAGGGGATGCATTCAAATTCTACAATCAACACTATCATAACAAAATTCCAGGGATACGTTTAATACTATTCTATCCCTTCTTTTTCCCCTGACAAAGTGTTGGAGCTGTCTCCATCTGCCTTCCAGTGCTACGACGGTTCGCTTTTTCCAAGTAAGGTGCAATGTGACGGGGTTATTGACTGCATAGGAAATACGAACGAGGATGAATATGAGTGTGGTGAGTACGCGTCACCCTTGAATCTCCTATACATCACCAATTCAACGTCTTACCTTCTACTGTAAAATCATCCCGAAATTACAATGAATTCATAAGTTTATTAAATAAACATACGTTGAAAACTATCTCCCTTTAAAATAGAAGAATTTTAATATTAATATATAATAGTGTGGGTAGGGGTATTGCTCTTGGGTGGGTGGCGGTATGATACTACGTTAACGATGTTGTTTATATATCTTACCAATATGTTAAGAATTTTAATTTGTGATATATCATTCTCTCTCATTTGTTTTGTATTGTAAACTGGACCCCTCTGTAGAACAGCTGTGCTGCACTGGCACTGCTGAGCAGGGCGATCCATCCAATAGTATTTTCTCATGATATCATGTTATCATGTATATTGTCATTTATATGTTTTTATATTGATGAATAAAATAAAATAAAATAAAACCAAGTCCAATCCGGAGAACTACCACCGGATTACTTGTACCCGGACAACCACTGAGTATTTAACCCAGTCAAATAGTGTGTTTATCATCGTAGATCAATATTGATTTTCCCCAGGGCAAAAAAAAAAAAATCATCCAGCTTGTAGTTTTCACGTGATCGTTATTCCTCATTTCTAATGACTATTGATTCCACCTGAAAATCGATTATAGGGAAGACGAAATGGTTTTTCGATAAGGCATACTATCCACTGTAAGTGTAACCTTATTATTGTACTTATAGCCTCCGATTCCATAGGTCAATTACCCAAATTAAATGTTTCAATTATTCACGTCATTGGTACAGGTTATGGCACTCCGGATGATGCCTGTGATTCGGTTACAGATATCGTGTGCAATAACGGAGCATGCGCATCACACACATCACGATGTCTTTTTGAACTAGATGAATATGGCTTCTTCACCGGATGTCGTGACGTCACACATTTAAGAGCATGTGGTAGGCGCCATTTTAATTTCAATGATGTCTAGTATTAACGAGTGTTAAAATGCTTATTCTAAAACCTATATCATTTATTTTCATCCGTTTTTGGCATCATGAGAATTTTTTTATTCGAGTTTAAAGATTATTTTGAAGTGTATAGGGCATTCTTTAGCTCTTGCAAATGTTGCCTAAAAATTATCATTTATAGAGTGCTGGTTTCCAAGAGTTTAATTACAGCAGCAGTGAGAACTTAAATTAAGTTATAATACATTAAAAAATAACAGATCAAGGAAAAGAAGGGCGTAGTCGTTTTTCTTGTAGGACTTCAGAGGTCATTTAAAACATTTTTATGGCCATTTTTGTCAAAAATATTCGTTCTATACAGATGATTTTGAGTGTCCGGAGTCATACCTAAAGTGCCCCTCCTCTTACTGCATTCCCCTCCGATATCGATGTGACGGGAAAATGGACTGCCCCTCCGGAGAAGATGAAGCCTTTTGCGGTGACTTTGGTTAACGATTTTCATTAGATTAGATAGATGGATTAAATTATAATAAGATGTGTATACACAAGTCGATTGGCAATTCGAAAGAAATTCGCAGAGCCATTTTGTTAAAGTTTGCAGAAAGATATTGACATGTTAGGTTGAACGATAGCATTGATTTGGGGGTTCGAATTCGAGAATTTAAAGTTTTTTTAAAACCTTTAATTACGTCGTAGTTGTTAAGCTCGATCTCTAAGAATGTTGTGAAACTGTTTTTTTTAGAACTATTCTTTGCCATCTTTTGAAATCCATTAAGCAGCTTATAAGGTCCATAAAATAAAACGAAAAGAATCTCAAAACCTTTGGTATATCTATGCCATGAAAAATTCAAAGTGGCAAATGGAGAATTAGTGGTTTATAAAGAGTTAATGTATATTTATGTTTTATATATTACTGAACCTCTACCGCTTTATACATCGAACTTAGATGAGTATGAATGCCCGGGTGGATCATACCGATGTCATGGGCAACACTATTGTATTGGTCTTGATCACGTGTGCGATGACATCATACATTGTCCCGAACAAGACGATGAGGAATTTTGTGGTATGTGATATTCACTATTTTGGTAATAATTACACAAATGAACATATACTGATCGATCGATACTTCTGGACAGCAAATTACTTGTAATTTGAATGGTATAACTTTAGGCTTGTGTACATTCTAGTTTATTCTAGTATATTCGGGTACGGTAGTCAATGTGGTAAAAAATGCCTTGCAGTACATCGAAAACTTACATTACTGCATAATAAAAAAACTGTTAACAGAAAATGATATATATTGTTAATATTTGCATGATACGCGTTGTTTTATGCGTAAATATATAACATGACGTAGTCGAATAGGCTACTTCCATTATATTATACTATTAACAATAGAATGATTATGTATATGTGTATGTTGAAAAATTTACATTGTCAGGAAAAAGTAAATGAATACTTGTATTTTTAATTAACATGTTTATAATGGATTGGATTTTGTTTTTCCAAAAGGTCAATGCCCTGAAGGCTGTGAGTGTGATGCACTATCCTACTCCTGCCATCCGGACCAGGTCGATCTTAAGCTTCTTCCCCGCAAGCTCAGAAAATTGTAAATAATTTATAATATATATATATTTCACAAGATTTTATTTACAAGGTCACTGCACTTGTGTACACACGATCATTGTGGTATGTAATATTTGAACTGATGAAATATGAAAATTTATAGTTTCGGAGCAGTTTTTCACAGAAATAAATTGATTTGATTTGACTCGAAAGTTATTGATTTAAGTTAAGCATGAAGACAAATATGATTAAACTTTTTTAGTTTTGATTTCATTTCATGTTGCTTGATAGTTCATTTTTTTAAAAGTACTGGTGTACTCAGACATTGGAACAAAATACGTTTAGTCCCTAAACTCTACCTGTTTGTGCAGTGTAGACTCACCCATATTATACCCATCATCTTCTTTAGATCTCTGATCTGTGACGAGCTAGCTGGCCCGTGCAATTCGTCATTGCGTATTGTGACGAATGATGACGTCACAGAAGGGACTAGTAATCGAATCATGCCCGTAGTGATGCCGTACTTGATTTCTTTGTAAGTATCCGTTTAATTTGGTCGATGACTAATTATTATTTTGTGTATAAGTGCTTTTTTGCGATTTTTCCTTTTGTGCACCTTAAAGTAGCCACACGAAGAATCAAAAGTGTTTTGAATTGATGCAAAACTCATATCATTGCGAAGGGGAAGCCTTGCCGATCAAATACAACAACTCTTCTCTTCGAAATATGTTTGGGGCCCGCAGTAATCAACTCTCAAAAATTTTAGTTTTGAGATCCAGATTTTCTGCCTTCAGCGGCCCATGGTAGAGCGTCAATATTTGTGACGTCACATACGGGACACGGTTGGCTAGCTGCATACTGCTACACGGCACTGAGCTGTTCGTCCAGTGTGTGACGTCACAATTCAGAGCTCGCTACGCTTGTGTGTTTGACTTACGTTCAGGGGCGTTCGGGGGTTAAGGAGGGTCTTGAAAAATTGCATTTTACGCCTTTCCATGATATCTATATGATTTCTCAGCAAATTGTTCGTGTTTTTCAAGAAAAAATCTTTCCATCCATATGTAATTTGTTCTAATTGTGAGTTGTTAGTGAATTTTCTTTGTGTAGCTCCTTTAAGTATATGATTTTGAGTGGCTCTGGGCATTTATACCTCAGTCACACCGCCAAACCGACTCCACACCGATTCCAATCCGAACGATTTTTGGCCACTGCTGGTCATGTAATTTTTGTACTGTCTGGGGTCGGTCTCGTTGGTGTGACTGAGGTATTATGAATCCTATCATATTATTATTGGTATTAGTATTATCAGTATTAGAAGTAGTAGTAGTAGCAGCAGCAGCAGCAGCAGCAGCAGTAGTAGTAGGACTATTGTTGTTAGTATTATTCTTATTGCTGTTTTTATTATTATTGGCGTAGAACCAATATTACAATGAAAGTGCTTTGCCAAGCAATGTGCGATATTGTATGATTAAGATTAAATGTTATTTCCTCTTCTTTTCCTTTTAAAAGACTTAGTGACGATACAAAAAGAACAAAACGATTTTCGTTAATGTTTTGTTTTTATCAACCCGATACAGATAATTGGATATAACGGTTTTAATTTGTGAATTAATAACAGGTACTTAGAAGCGTCATTTCTGGAAGAAATTCAACAAGGTTCATTTCTGGAAAACAAAAATCTTTTAAATTTGTAAGTATGTAGTCCTTTACGATCCTGTATATTGTGTACGAGATGTTTTTATTTCTGTTGGCATTTTTCACTAAGAACGTCGCTTTAGAGCCACAGTACTCCTAATGAACATCCGGGTAATGTTCGATAAATCTACCGGACCTGCAGGAGGCACATGGTATGCCAGAATTCTTGTAAACATACAGCTGCAAAACTTTGATGTATTAAGAATTATTACAATTCAAGAAAAATGCAATATTAAAATATATGTCAGTGTGTTACACTATGGCTACACTGGCGGTTCTCAATACAGCATGACCCATGTGCTTATTTTGGTCACACTGTGGATCTTAGGAGAACGAATAAAAGTGGGCCTACTATGGTCACTAGACGTGCTTAACTTAATACCTAACGAATATTGATGCCCAAAGAGTAAAATTTATCACACTTTGGCTACCGAAAAAAACTGTGGAATATAGATACCACAGTGTGGTGAACTGAATGTGACCACTGTGGCCACTGAAAATTGTGGAATATTGGTAGGGAAGCGTGACGAGTTTGGATATAAACACACTGGTCACTGGTAAAACTGTCGAATAGGGACTATAGGTACCACATAGATATTTTAATCACGCTTAGTCCACCAGTTGGGCAAAATATAGGTTTCAAAGGATAATCGTCATACTGCGGCCAAGATAAGCATTGTAGTATCAAATTTTGATATGATCAGAGTTAAGATATTCACAGTGTCCACTTTGGAAAACCGTGGAATATAATGTACCATTGTGATGAAAAGGAATAAAATCGCTGCATGTATCCAGGGAGGGGGGGGGGGGGGGGTATGGAATATCAGTACCCGCGGTGGGATCAGAGTGAATTTGATAACTTCTTAGCATATCAACTTGGCACCACACCGGACGATAGCGAATTTGATAACACTGTGAACACAGAGAGAATCGAGAAATACTGGTACCACAATATGATCTCGGCCCCGTCTTATAAAGACTTGATATCAATCGCAGCTTATTTGTGATTGATATCAATCGCAACTTTGTGCATAACAGATAGGAGACTGCAAACTTGCGACTGATCGGAGGACTTATCAATCTTACCTCTTTATAAGACGGGGCCCAGAATACGTCTAACAACTGTGGTCACTGGGAGGGCTGTGAAATATAGTTACCACAGTGTAATCAGAATAAATACAATCGCACTGTGGGTACTTGGAGAATTGAGGCATACAGGTACTACATACAAAGTGATCACTAGATGGGCAGTGATATATAGATACCACAGTGTGATCAGAATGTGTTTTATCACTGAGATCACACAGAGAATTATGGATAATGGTACCACAGTGTAATCGGAGTTATACAATCACACTGTAGGCACTTGAAGAATTGAGGCATACAGGTACTACATACAAAGTGATCACTAGATGGGTTGAGATATATAGATCCCACAGTGTGATCAGAATGTGTTTTATCACTGTGATCACAGGGAGAATTATGGATAATGGTACCACAGTGTAATTTGAGTTATACAATCACACTGTGGGCACTTGAAGAATTGAGGCATACAGGTACTACATACAAAGTGATCACTAGATGGGTTGAGATATATAGATACCACAGTGTGATCAGAATGTGTTTATCACTATGATCACAGGCAGGGGCGTACGCAGGAATTTTTTAAGGGGGGGGGGGGTTTAAAATATTTTGCTCCCGAAAATTTGAAAATCGCGCCGGCCGAAAATCGCTCAGGGGGGGGGGGGGGGGGGGGGGTAAGCGAACACTTTTTTTTTTGGGGGGGGGGGTCCCCCTCCCCCTTGCGTACGCCCCTGATCACAGGGAGAATTATGGATAATGGTACCACAGTGTAATCAGAGTTAATACAATCACATCATGATCAGATAGAAAAATTGATGACACTGTGGCAAAAATTAAAAGTGTGGAATGTTGGTACCATATGGTGATTATAATGACACTTAAAAGTAAAGGGGCATTCTTGGACTTGTATACAAAAGGTATGCCACATGGGATTCAGAAGGGGGCACGGGCCGCTTGTTTGAAGTTTGAGCCCCCCCCCCCTAAAAAAACAAAAAAAAAACAACTAAATATGACGGTGACAAGGATAATTGGATATTAAGCTCACCACAACTCGTCAACATTAGGTAAAGTTTACCAACATTTATGCTGGGATATACATGCATGTATATACCAATGTTTTTTTTTCATTGCAGGAATTTGGCGAGGAACAGTATTCGCAGTCTATTTCGAGGTACTTTTGATGGTCTTTATCGTATGAAGACGTTGTAAGTATCAGCATATGAACTCATATTAAGCAAGGCTCATACCTTTATGACGTTACTTTATTATCATCAATACAGCTTCAACGCTCTCACTCCTACGTTTTGATTTGGATGGATTTTCTCCTTTGATCTCAGTAAAGTCTAGCTACGCAAGATTCCGATAAAATTTCATAGAGAGCAGAAAACAGAAAACATTAGAACTTGTAAATTTATAGTTATATCCATCAACAGCACAGGAAATGTGGCAGCATTCGAAAATGGAACAATTCCCATTACATTTTTTTTCAAAGAAAATGATACATTGTTTGATTTCATACAGCAAAACCATCGTCTCTGCTTTGTGATTTCATTCTTAGTGCGATCGACTTATGATAAATAAGTTGTAATCTATTGCCATTAATCTCTTTCAGAAACCTTTCAGAAAATCCACTCACGTTAGTCGAGGCGGGGGCATTCGGGAATCTTACCCTTCTCCAAGAATTGTAAGAACCGTTATCTAATTAGATCCTTAATGTAACCTATTTGTTATCTATATAATTTTAAAATAAAATGAAATACACTTATACAGCTTTAACTGAAGGCCCTGCAATTTGTAATACCTCAGCAAATGACAGGTACCCATTCCCACCTGGGTGGAGAGGAGCAAGTGTGGATTAATTGCCAAATTATAAACGCTTACTACTACTGTCTTGTACTCTGAAAAATTGTGTAACCAACATAAGCTTGTAATGACATTTAGCCACACAGTCTCAAGTCTATCCAGAAATCAACTCAAAGGCAATGTCAGTACCCTATTGTGTATTCCATAGAAATAATATGTAATACATAATACGGCAACAGTATCATGTTCAAAACCATTAAATGGGCGATGACCTAGGTTATATTGAAATCGCTGATTGAAAGGTCGGTTTTCCGAGAAGTTTCTGCGATCGTGTTAAACGAATAAAATTGATTTACTGATATCTTTTCAGAGATCTTCGTGGGACTGCCATCACCTTCACAACAGACACAGGACGTGATATGTTCCTAGGATTGGAGAACCTCCAGAACATGTTCGTTTCTTAAATCTAATATAAACTAGACCCTACAATAATTGCAGAATTCATGTTTACGGTTTGATGAAAAAGAAAAAATAAGACACGGGAATGTAATTTGTTTTGGCCAATGATTATTTGATGTAAGATTTTTGACAATTTTCAAAAATTTGAAAAAAATGAAAATGTCAAGAAACGTCGAGCTGTGACATTAAATAATTTGTTGCTAAAATGAACAAGGTACCTGCCTCTTGACTTATTATTTCTGTGCAATGCTTGTACATATGGCCCAGTCACACCCACACAAAAAACCCACTCGAAATCATTGGAGATCAAAGACAATCCTGTATTTGTGGCCCAAAAGATAAGGATAAAGTTCGTGTTTGGATTGCTATAATAGCGTCCATTTCCCACTGTATACTTATATTTTCATATTCCAAACTTTTCCAGGAACAGAGTTCTTTTGGTCATTTTATGCAACTTACTGCTTTTTCACTAGAAAAGGAAGCTGTATATCCATGGAAAAGTCACGTAGAAAGGGGTTGTAAGACTCGTCAGAAATGTCATCTTTCCACTGTACTTTTTTGTTTTTACTTAAATTAAATTTAAAGTTAATAGTAAATAGTAGAAACGATCATAAAATGCATGTACAAACAAGGATAATAATGCGATTATGAATTTACTAATGATGCCTCAACCGTTAGCAAATATCAGCAACATTTACTAGGGTCCTAGTAAATTTGACGTAGTTTTATTTTATATTTACTATACTTGCAATACCTTTCAAGTCAACATGTTATTGATTCTAGACGTGAACGATATATCATGTTTCTTTTAATATAGACATGCTGATCGTTACGTCTTTTGTTGTCTCGCTGGATTGGTGGATTCGGTCGGATGCAATGCACCACGTGATCAATTCTCATCATGCGAAGAACTCATGGCCAGTGGAGTTCTACGGATTTTCATCTGGATTCTAGGAGGCAGTGCTTTCATCGGAAACGGGTTCGTCTTCGCCTACAGGGTATTCAATCAAAAGAAAGACAGAAAAACCATTGTTCAGTCCAGTTTCATCACGAATTTGGCCGTTTCTGATTTCATGATGGGTCTGTACATGATCACGATTGCATCTGCTGATATCTACTACAGGGGGAACTATGCCTTGCATGCTGATGAATGGCAGTCTAGCGCCCTCTGCAAGGTGGCGGGGATGCTTTCGGTCATATCAAGTGAGGCTTCTGTCATGTTTATCATGATGATCAGTGTTGACCGGTGCATTCACGTCCTTCTCCCCTTCAAACAAGGACTCCATCTATCCCCCACAGCTGCTCGATGTTCTCAGCTAATCATCTGGGGCATCGGGACTCTGGTTAGCGTCCTACCCGTGGTAATCCCAACGTACAGCAAAGGCAACTTCTACGGACAGTCCGGGGTCTGTTTGGCCCTGCCTCTGACTGTTGATCGTCCTGCAGGATGGCATTACTCTATCTCCTTGTTCATTGGAGCCAATTTTGTAGCCTTCCTGGTGACCCTGCTCTGTTACCTGGCCATGTACATCCGATATCAACAGTCCAAACAGATGATTGCTCAAACAGGTAAAGGTTCCAGAGATGACAAAAGACTGACTGAAGATATCAAGTTGGCATGGAAGATGTCACTGATTGTCGGAACGGATCTAATTTGCTGGTTCCCGATCATCGTCATGGGTCTCTTATCAGCGGCAGGGAAACTTACTATATCGGCTCAGGTGAATACCCACAAAATTATATGTAACTAACATTACATACACAAACTAAATTCAGAAACGCTAACTGTAACTATTTTCTGGCTGAGTGGAATTCAAAAATCCTTTTCGGTCAGGAGTGCATTTCTTTCATATCTTACAGACTTCGAATTTCCAAAGTACGAGGCAGCAGATATAAGAAACGTGTTAAATAAGATATCTGATTCCAGTAAAAATGATGCTCCAAAGCTTTGATCTTGGTTCCATAATCAACATTTATTACCACAGTCGAACACAGATTAGAATACAAATGTATTAATGTTGAAATAATCAGCAAATCGGCGAACGCATTTATATTTGTATGTATTTGTATGATGTGTTTTATAATTATATAGAATAATTGTTCAAATCTGATATTTTGCTCTCGGCTTATCTCGGAGCTTGTCTTCCCATTTAATTCGATTGTTCGATGATTGCTCCCTATTTGCTGAAAGTGTCCTCTTCTCTTTTATTCTTTTGATAGGTGTATGCTTGGACTGCTGTTTTCGTCCTCCCTGTCAACTCGTCTCTCAACCCTTACCTCTATACACTCTCTAGTTTGCATGGGAAGAAACAGAAGGCCAAGAAATCTGCCAATTCAGTTACAGAAGAGAATAAAACGATTGGTACGCCATTTTGCATTTCTAAAACTTGTTGGCCAATCAACAATTAGGGAGACAACCATTATTTGGAGGTCAACTTTACAACGCAAGTTCTGCATCAATTATTAGTGACAGAATTGTGATAAATGATCACCGCATCCTAAGATCTTTGAATCTCTATCTCTCTTTACTCCGAGGCTCTCTCAAGTTATTTCCATTCAATATTTATTTTATATTTATTTCAAATATCCCATCCATTCAATACTTCACATATGATTTTCCAGCGTTTCATATTTTGTATAAATATCCCATTTCTATTGCCTTATATTAGGTATAGCACACCAAAAATAAGTACAACAAACACATGTTATTTGATGATTGCAAATGATTAAGTTTTATGAAAGCTTCAAAAAAAAAAAAAAAAAATTGAAATCGGTCAATGCGTTGTGATTTTATACAATTTTTTTGATATCGCAAAATTACCGAAAAACCTGCCAGAAATTGTCAAATTGGCCAAAATTGCAAAATTCGACAAAGTTGACAACTTAATTCATAACTTTCTTGGACACAAATATTAAATTAAATTATCAGACACTAAAATATCATCTTTGTGGTAAAAAAAATACAAAAAAGAAAATTCATATATCTATTACCGTTTTGAAAGCAGACGCCAACAAAATAAGTTATTTCTGCCATTTTTGCGAATCTGCAGATATGAAAAAGTTGTGAAAATAACTAAGTCCGCCTAATTAATATGCGCATATGTCATCAAATCAAAACCGAACATGATACATCAGTGAAACCTATCTATATCAAACAGGTATGGAAATATATTTTATTTGAAGAAAAACAAAATCATGAATATTCATCAAATATGCAAATTAGGTCTGTCAAACTTTTCATTTTTGGGCATTTTTAAAATCATATATTTTATAGATCATATTTACACCAAATATTAACCTTAAATTCCAAATTGGCCCAATGCAGTGGCGTGCAGCAGTGGCTATGGAAATTACTTGGATCACTGTCACAGCTATTTCCTTATGTGTTTCACAAATTATTCAGAAAAACCTATCAAATGATAAGAATCTGCAGACTTTCAGCTACATTACAGTATATTTGTCTTTTTAAAAGATGTCAGATTTGAGGATTTATGACGATTTTCCAAAAAAACCATTCAACAGGCCATAACATTCCACAGGGATTGAATTTCAGAGTAGCAAAAAATTTGGTAACCCCAGTACGTACAGTTGTGGCTACCTTGAGTGTAAACAACAAATTGATTCAATGAGTGAAACACATGAGGATATTGCATTTTTTGTAGGGGAGTTTTATACATTGAGGTGCATTTTCACCACAAAGAATAACAGTGCATGTCAACGGGCGATCAGCGGGCCATGTCATACATGGCTGAAAAGACAATATAATAATTAAATAATTTAACATATTTCCCACATGCCTATAACAAGGAAACTACACAGAATTGTAGTTAAAGGTATGCTTTAAATATATGTGAAATAAAAATTTAAAAATATTGTTTTGTTTAAAAACAAAAAAATTACAAAAATTGCTATTTCTACCAACTGACTGCTGTGTGTGTGTGCGTGTGGCAGACTGTGTGCACAGGCAGTGTGGTCACCCTACTTATATAGGCCTACATTAAAAACATCCACAAACGCGATTGCAAAGACTTTCAAAACATCAACCTAAGACACTATCAATATTCTTGTGCATCACCTGTTGCAATGTGCGAATATGACAATGATGTTAATTCGACGATGATATATACGATCGTGTTCAAAATTATGTCCGAGCAGATCATGAGACTCGACAGGAAAATGTCGAACCCTATTTTTGAAATATGACTAAAAACAACGACGAACAAGCAGCTCCCCTTCAGTAAAATTGTATGCAACTTCTTTAAAATTTGTTATGCTCGTTGTCTCCCTTTTGTAAAATATAGAGAGCAGCTTTGGGGATGGAGACGGTTCTTCTACGACTAAGCTACCCCTTTTACTATTCGGCCCGTCCCGGTTGTGCAGCACCTTGAACACTGGTTGAAAAGTGAATCTCGTGACTTGACCCGACAAGAACTTGAGGTCATCGGACAAGACATTAGCCAATCACATGCGCTCTTGAGAAAGGCTGGCATCACCGTGGATGGATGTTTAAAGAACATTGTCGTTCACATAGTGAGTAAAGTACAGTATATATTTATTCCGATGATATATTAATCAATTAATCAATCAACCAGATTTTGATTATGAAAAGTGTGGTTTCACCTACTTTGGTCAACGGGTGCTAACCCAGCCACTTGGAAAGCTGTTCTCCACAAATATATAAGAAGAACCAATATCAATATATAAAGAAGGCCTGCTTTAACAGTAGAAACGAAATCATGTTTCCATTAAAACTGAACAAACCTTAGTGAAAATGAAAATGTGTTGACAGCCTAACTCATCCTCCTCTTGGCCGTGCTAGTGGATACATAACATTCATTGCAGGACTCTTGATTTTATATCCAAAATATACGACTATCGTCCCCTCGATCCGGATGTGTACGGAAGGCAAAAAGATAACCGCAGTGAATAAGGAAATTATGAATTATAAACAAAAATGAAGAAATAATAATAATAGTAATAGATAGTTCTAATATAGCGCTTTTCAGGACCGAAGGCCCTCTCAAAGCGCTTTACAGATATATATATATATATATATATAGCCATTTGCTATCTTTGTTGCGTGCTTGTTACTGATATTGTTAACCTTTTGATATTGTCTTAGTCATTGTGACTGTTGATTTCAATTGATTTCAATTGATTTTCATTTCAAAGGATGGAGCTAATAGAATCCAGAGGGCCTTCGTGATTTTGGATCCTCCAACGTTCAATTTGGAATTAGATGAGCAGTGCAACGATGAACCTAATCAGGCCGAAATCAATCTCTCTAAGGTTATGGAGTTACTCCAGGAAATACACGAATTGAAGTATTAAAGGCCCACTGTACTACTGGCTTGCTCCCTCTATATAGGAAACAATGCCTAATTGCTGCCTGTTGGTCCCCCATGATCCTCTTTTTCTTATGTTTATTGAGAGCTGAGTTGATGAGATAGCCACCTGTCAGTGACCTCCCTGGTCTAATCCCTCCTGTCCACACTAGTACAGACGGCCTTTTAATGTGTGTATATAATTATAGACAACACAAAATGGCTACAGTCCTCGAGACCAACATCCAGACACACCGTCTCGCAGGAATTCTATACAAGAATTATCCGATTTTTCACAAGACCGGCTGACATCGAGACTGACAGCCCATGAGACCGATACGATTTGTCAAGCTTTCTGGGCTTTCGGTCTTGTAAGCAGTTGGTTTACTTTGAAGACCTGACAAATTAAATATGTATAATTATGATTGATTATTAACAGGGCTCCCTTTATTGTTCAAATTATACAAATTGTACAAATTATTCGAATAACGAAAAGAAAACAAATGACGGGATTGTATATATTATGCCATATTCCTGTTTAATCATGCTTTCGATCTATATTATTCAAGTACCGAAATAAATGGAAATTAAAGTTAAAACTAGAATTAAAGACCGTATGCAGGAACAGACAGGGAGGAGGAAAGAGTCACCAAATCTGCATTAATTTTGTTTGGTACAATCTTTAACAAATAAAAGATTGAGAATCGTGGTTTCCCTTCAAATGTTTAAATCATGCATTGCTTGACCTTTTTTTTTTTATCCTGTTGGAAAATTTGAACAACGAATGGTAGCTGAACAAAGAATGGTTGCTATTTTTTTCTTTGGGGACTTTTTATTAGAGCAGTTGTAAATATGATTGTCACCGATCTGTCATCGCACTTGTGTTTTAGTAATATGTTATTGTATGTATTATGATGTCGTTGATTCTGAAACTAAAACAATCATTTGAGTTATGCTGGCAAAGAGTCGTTACATTTGTTCGCATTATTAAGTGTATCATTCGATGTCACAATCTGTTTCTAGTTTATATTAGGTAAAGGAAGATCATTTGGATCAATTAACTGTTTACTATAATATTGATTAATACATTTATTGAATGTTTTATCTATGTATTTACTTGATTTATCGTTCGGGTAAGTGATCTAATGAATGACTTGTTGTTTTAGTAAC